>JANIEX010000154.1:0-53437 GCA_027627405.1 Leucocoprinus birnbaumii | reverse complement strand
TTCACAATCAAGTATCCTGATGCACCGCTTCTCTGGGTCATTGCCAGCCGACCCGAGGCACATATCAAAGCTCTTCTGTCTCGGTCAAGGGTCACTCCATTTCTGGATCACGAGGAGGTCGCAATCGACTCTACCGAAGCATGTCAGGATGTAGAGCGCTTTCTCCGCGCAGCACTTGGGAGGATTCGCCGATCACATCCCCTCATGGCGTCGCTCTACAACCAGTGGCCACCCGAGAGTAAATTTCTGAAGCTTACGCAAGCTGCAGTGGGGCTTTTTGCCTACGCGGATACCGTAATACAGTTTATCGGCGATTCCAGAGCCGGAGATCCCGTGTCCCGGTTAGAGATAGTGCTCGCTCTCATCGAAAACGCTTACCTACCTCAACTCAATGGCAAAGCAATCCAGCCCATGGCACAGCTCGACACCCTTTATCGATACATACTTCTACAGGTCGATCCCGATTCACTGTCTCGCACGAAAGAAATACTTGCCTTCGTCCTGTTCTCGGGGGGCTGTCGCATTGGAAAGCTCATTGAGCCAATGAGTACCATGTGCGATTGGATAGGAATATCTCCATGTGCCATGCACGGTGCCATCTCGCAACTTCACTCCGTTCTTCGAGTTCCCGACTTACAAGAAGCGCAACGCCGCCCTATCGCAATTCGTCACAAATCTTTTGCAGACTTCCTTCTTGACACAACAAGATCCGGTCTTTCCCTGGGGTCAGTAGATGACGAGAATCGACGACTGGTTCATCGAGCGCTCAGGATCTTACGTGACGTACCCCGTTGTAGGTGATTGTGTTTTCCACAAAAATATGCTCATTAATGGTCCACAGACGAATCCTCGGCAATGTCAGTAAATCCGTCAAAGTATACGACCCTGTCATGGTCATACAACGATATTTTCACACTTTTGGACGATAAACACCGGGACCTCTATACAAATGCTTCCCTTGTTTTTGCTGAAGTTGCATCCTTTGCCGATGTTCCCTTGCCGAGTATCGCCCACGTATTGAAAGTCATGTATATCGGATGCATGGACACAGTTGGTCAGAGGTCTGGCTCCTTATTGAAACTCATGTTTGTACGTACATGCTTACGATGATGATATGATACTGATCAAATGATTGTTAGGACGATGCGTCTGATCTAGCAAAGCTACTGAAGGCAGACGGATCTCTCCGAGACATACCTGCACGATTCATCGACCTAGATGTGATCAGAAAAGGGAGGCCCAATATTTACGTAGTACCCGTGAGTTATAACAATTCATTAGAGAATAAGTTTCAAATGTGCTGATTGAGACCTTACAGGGGATCTATGCTGAATCCCTAGAATGGGGACCAATAACCAGTTCGGCGCATGATATATGTTGGGAGAAACTATTTTGTCACCTTGAGCATGCAACGCGCTCATCTGATTTCACAGTAAGAGTGTTTATTGGAAATAAATTGGCTGGAATCGTGCAATGTAAAGCCACAGTACCAACCAAAGCGGTTCCAGAGACCCAGATATTTTATTTTCAGTATGATTTGACTGGTATCTACCGAACTTTATCAACTCTGTCCTAGGTCACTTATCAGGGTTCTCTAATTCGGAACATATCAATCCTCCTTCCTTGAAAACCTTTTGTCGTGCTTGGATGTTGGAACCTAGAAGCTTCTGCTCATGAGAGTATGATTTTTATTTTAATTACTGGAATGCTTTACTAGGAGCAAATTTAAACTCAACGTCTTTATCACCAACGCGGGGCGTAGATGGCACTACAAGCAAAATCAAAACAATTCGAATGCTTTGGCAGCGAAACAAGAGCCTAAGTGACATAAAGGGTGACCCGAAATTCTTGGATGTGGCCTTCCAGGCGACTCTTAAACTCCTACTTTAACTATCGTCCCAAGCTCTCCCTTCCGGAAACTCTGCGTGATGCTCTACGGGTCGGTAATCTTAACTTTTCAAGTGTTCAAGCTCAAGCAAGTTCAGGTTTCTGAGTGCTGTGTGTCTTTATTTGGCTGATCGGGGCTTAGGCCTCGATCATCTTGTGGCCCTTGACTTGGGCTTCACGTCAGAAACCATCGTGTAACAAAGTGATGTCTGCCTGGTGTGCTCCAGGCACCAGCGCTCAGCCAGCCAACTCAGACCACGTGAAGCGACTACAGGCTATGAGCATCAGGGCGCGGTGTGTATGAGGGTCCTCTCCCTTCCTTACGAACTCTCGAACGTTCCACAGTGTGGCTTAAATGTTGAGCTGTATAGAGCTCCTTCTCCTTCAGATCTGGCCAAGGAAGGGCCCGACTGGAGTGCCTCAAATCCCTCACGTTGACGTGCCGGATGTCAATACTCCCTCGATTCAACCCACCCAGATCAAGCGCTCAGAATCTCGGCTTCAAGCTCATGATGTCGAGGAGCCAAAGGCCCAAGCGCAAGATCCCCATAACCTTGTCCGTCAAGCAAGTTCTGAGCAAAGCATCGACCCTCTGTCAGCTCTTCCGGCACCCCTTGTTACTCGAGCAAACCCGTCCTGTGGCATTTCTCCCAACCCCAGTGCTTCGACGGGCGGTGGATCGAACGAGGCCCGCCATCGTACTGGTATTCATTCGCAAGGGTCAGACGTGGGCGAGGATTGTGAGTTCATACCCTGTAAGCCGAGTCAGAATTCTAACGCGATACAGTCATCCCGATATCTGAGGAAGAATTCTTCCGCAATACACCGTCATCACCAACTACAGCCCCGCAATCCTCTTACATCCCTTCTCCTTCTGGTATATTGGCAAATGCACAGAATATTGTCATGCACAATCCTGTCATGGTCGAAACCTCTTCTGACGAATGTGAGAGACACGTTCGTTAATCTAAACGAGACTCTAACATGGATTTTTCTAGTCATGAAAGAGTTTTCAATGCAGACAATACAGGGCGCTGAGCTCGACTCGTCAGCTCGAGATCCTCCGCCACGGTGCCATCCCGCCACGCGTTTAGGGACCATCGAGAGGGTGCGCTCGAGGCTTCGAAACCCGATGAAGCGGGTGCAGTGGTTAGCTGGTCCGGCCGGTGTGGGCAAATCCGCTGTTATGCAAACCGTTGCTGAACTGGAACAAGAAGAAAACTCGGCTCTTATCACTGCCTTGTTCTTCTCAGCCCCAAACGGACGCAACGATCCAACCAAAGTCATCACCACCCTGGCTTACCAGATTGCTCTCCAGCACGAGGAATATCGCAATTATCTGCGCGAGAAAATCAAGGCCGATCCCAAGCTTTGGCATAAATCAGTTGATGTTCACTTTGTAGAATTTATTGTCGAGCCATTGGCTAAATGTCAGGCATGCCAAGACTCAAAACCCATAATAATGTTCATCGATGGCCTCGATGAATGCAGAGGCAAACGAGAGCAGCTTCGTTTACTAAACCTCATCAACAACTTCACCACAGATTATCCTCAAGCTCCTTTCCTTTGGGTAATTGCAAGCCGACCCGAGGCGCACATCACGGGGCACCTTTATCACTTGTCTTTTTATGACAAGGAGGAAATATCTGTCGACTCTACCGAAGCCTGCCAAGACGTCGAACGCTTCCTGAGAGCGGAATTTGAGAAGATTTCAAAATGCGATCCACTTCTCAGTTCGCTCTACCGTCAGTGGCCACCTGAAGACCAACTCCTGAAGCTTCTTGCTGCTGCGCTCGGTCTTTTTGCATACGCAGAGACTGCTGTTCGCTACATCGGCGATTTGACTGTTGGCGACCCCATCACTCGCTTAGAAATTATTCTTAAGCTCGCTACCCACCCCTTTGGCTCTACACCCACTTCCGATACCACCACGGATCGACCAATGGCCAACCTTGAGATGCTGTATCAATATCTTGTCACCCAGATAAACCCAAATAGTATCCCTCACGTTGAGGAGATTCTGGCATTTGTGATCTTCTCTACAAATGTTTCACGATATGTAGCCGGTCGATCGTTATGCTTCATGTCCAACTGGATTGGGATGCCAGCCAACATTGTGTATAGTGCCCTCCGACAGCTTCATTCCGTCCTCTATGTACCTTCTCCCCACGACGCAGACCGTGAAGATCGTCAAGTTCGATTCTATCACAAGTCTTTTTCGGATTTTCTCCTTGACCCAATCAAGTCAGGAATATCTCTTGGAACTTTACGAGCTGAACGACATAGGGAGTATGTGCGGGCAGCCAGAATCTTGAAGGCCATACCATATTGTAAGTACCTGAGTCGTATTCAAAAGCAAACCCCTCCATACTGATCCATGGTATGATTTCCAAGCGCCCGCGAAGAAGGATCCAATTTCCCTCATTGTTCTTTCTTGGTCGCCTCCTGCCAGCGAATCATTGCGAATCATGCTTTATAACTCGGCTTCGTCTTTCTTTAGGGACATGTACACCCTTCCGGAAATCCCGATTACACACGTTGCCCTTGCTCTGGAAGTAATGCTTCATCTCCCAGAGTCTGATACCCTGAAGTTTTCGAACTACGCCCTTGGGCTTACCTTCGTACGTGATCAATCTATGCCGAATATCATTTACGCCTGAGAACCCATTTTTTATTTTCTAGTCTGACACCCATGCCGAGCTGACGCGGATACTCAGAGCTGATAAGGCGCTTCAGGATGTCTCAATCAGTCTATTGAACGTAGGACTTGTCCGAGACCGCAACTTAGCGATTTGCCCATGTGATGTGAGTGTGATGATATACCCGCACCCAATGTGTTTCGGCTCTTGACAAACGTAATCAATTAGGCCTCCACTGCAACACCAGCTTCCTGGCTTTCCCTCTACAGTCCGATGAAAGAGCAGTATGCCGAGCACCAGCGGCAACTAATTTCACTACTCGGCCAGGCGCAGAAGCACTCTCCGCAAAGCCTAGTTAGGGTTTTTATAACAGTGGAACTCATGGGTATTGTCCAGTTTAGCCCGAGCATCTCAATTGGAGGAACTTTGGAGCGGCAGGTGTATTATTTTTATTACGACTTTTCTAGTACCGACGGACTCTTCTGAGATAGAGTAAAGGTGATTAGCTTCGCTAGTCAATTGATATATCAACCGTAGGGAAAGCTATATTTTGCACATTGAGTGGGAGTTTCTTTCACTCTTATCATCACACAAAAACATGAACCTGGAAGATTTGAACGTTTGGGCAGTGAACCCTACGACGGTGTGATTGATTGACCTCGTATCCTTGAAGGCCTTAATCGTACACATAAATATCCCAGGCTTTCAACATCTTGGGCATATGTGAATGATAATTGATGAATATCACATGCTTTGTACGGCAGATTGGAGTGTTCTTCGTCACTGCTGCCACACCTCCGCTCTACTTCAAGCCTATGTACAGCCTATACATTGTACGCTCAGGAAATACAAATCATCTGAATTTTAGATCCCTGGTTTTGAGGACAGAATACAGCCCTCAATTTATGGTGAGTACAAATACATTTACAGGAACTTCTCAACTTTCTTGGACTATGCTACTTAGGTCAATTTTTCACACACCGACATGGATGAACGGTGCCCAGCGGTGCGCCGGAACTCCCGACTTTCTCATTCTCTTCACGGCCCTATCCAAGCCTCCAGCCGCCAAGGTGATATCCAGACCCCCTTCGATCTCCATCGCTTCGTATACGTCCTTCACAACTCCCGGCGCATCCTCATCAGCAATACTCCATAACGTACCAATCACACCCTTGAATCCGGCAGCTATAAATCCACCGGCAAGATGCAAAGACTCGTTTGAGATCTTGGACTCCCCAATAGCTGTCTGACACGCAGATAGGAAAGCGAACTCGGCTGACTTCAGATCCTCCGCTAGAATCCGTCTCAATTGCAGGTTACCATCGGTGAGGACCAAGCTGCTGTCAAGCGACTGTTGTAGATCCCGGGCTCCGTGGCAAGCTAGATGAACAAACTGTGACGATTTGAGGGCGGACAAGACTGCACCGACACTCGCCTCATCATTCTCTATTTTATGGAGGGTGATCCTAGAATGTCCCTCCACCAAATCGGTCAAGGTCTGGATTTCTCGAGTGACAGATGGGAGTGCCAGGTATGGGCGACCTGGGTATTTCCCTATCCCAACAAGAGAAAATTGCTGCCTCAAGGATTGCTCCGAAGTGGTATCTCTGGATCGGGCACGAGCGTTCAGAAGGACCTCAATCCCATACGTGTATGACGAGATGTATGGACAATCAACGGGTGGGGCAGCGTGTAAAGGGAATTCGGTGAACGGCATACTCGGACACCACCATACTCTACCCGATAGGATGCCTTTCTATTAACCATCAGAAATTATTTGACATTCATCTGACGTAGGGATTACGGAACATACCTCTTCCAATTTATCGAACACAGGTTTCACTATTCTCGTCCACATCTCATTCAACAACACCTCAAATTCGATTTTCCTCTCGCTAGAAACTCTTCCAGCTCGTTGAAGTTGTTTTACCATGTCATCTTCGGGGGAACGATGTCGAATACCAAGACTATTGAGAACCTGGGACAACACAGCACTTAGCATGAGCATATCTTGAAGTGATGCTCTGGGCAGTGGAAGTGTAATGGGCTCCTCTACTGAAGGGTCAAGGATGATGAAAGCGTGGGTCCTCTTTGTGATATGATCACAGGAGAGTAAGATCACTGGTCCATAACGAGCTGCTTCGACGAGTCGGCGAAAGGGAAGAGGACGAAGGAAATTTTCCATTCCTGGTTTTCCCCGGATCTCTTCTATATGCGCTTGATAAACTGACCGAAGTCTGTGGCCATTTGTTTGGCCAACAAGAGCGCTCAGACCACCAGTTGCGCGAATAGGTTCTCCGGAAAGCTGGCGCAATTCTTCCGAGAGCCTTTTCAGGGTTTTGAAAAGATCCGGATGTTTGATTGCCAAATCATCTGCATTGAGCCTGAGCTGGTAGATCTGTCGCAGAGTGACAGACATACTCAACTCAAGCCATTCAACCGCCAAGTTGGCCGTTGCAAATTTGATCGCTGCTACTGCCGCAGGTCCGCCAAAAAGTCCGACATCCCACAGTCTCTCGTATTTGTCCTCAACCTTGTTTCCTATCACAATAACCTCTAGAAGAAGTGAAGCCATTAATTTGAATGCTTCAAGGCACTCGGCGTCTTCTTTCCCGAGCGCCATAGTTCCCCAGCTCCGGGCCATCATGAACTGAATCCATGGAATTTGAAAGGATACTTCCGCCCTCCTCCTCCACTCGTCTTGACTATTCGGCATATAGTCGGTAGCTATCTCCACCTCCAGACTATCCCGTGGCCTTCTTCTATCCTCCTCGGACACTGCCCTGATGCACTGCAACCTAAGTTCCTCGTCCCTCTCGGTGGAGCGCAATTTATATGCAGATGCAAGCAATAGCCAAGCATCGCGGGGGTTAAAGTCCGGTGCTGATTCCTCCCAATTACGATAGTGTAGTAATTCTTCCAAATGTTGGATGCCTCGGCTGAGATCAGTTTTATCGCCATACTTGCGGTATGATTCAATGAGAACGAGCCCCAAATGGTGTCGACTTCGGATGGACAATCTGGCGTGTTCAGGGCCAACAAATTGAGTACCCCTCATGTAGCACAATATTGCCCGCTGTATGTCTTCGTATGCCATGGCTAGGCCATGAGGCACTCTCCGGTGTCGGTGCAAGAATGCCATCCCTAGCAGTCCTGTAATACAGGGACAAGATATCTGCGCCTCAGCTAAACTAAGGTTGTTGATAGCAGCGTCTAGGTCACCGGAATCACTGGAGAGAAGATAGCGGTTGAACAACAGCACTCCAAGATTATGATGGGCCTTCTGCAGCCATTCCATAGGACCTGAAGTGGGAGGTTTGGATTCAAAAGCCTTTTCGTACTGTGTGATTGCCGTGTCTGCGTGTAAAAGGGTTTTTGTTCTACAGTGCAAACGAGAAAAGAATTCTCCGAGATAAAATCTCCAGACATAAGGCGGAGGGTCAGAGAAGTGACCCATAAGTGCTTCAAACGTTTCCAAGGCAGCGATATTCGGCAAAGAATGAAATTCTGATTTTGTATGGTATGCACCCACATATTGCAACAAGATGGCTGCGGTCTCGATTGTTATCAGGGTGCCAAGGGTCACATCGGCGATGTCAGCGACTAGCTGATAAGCTGTCACCGAGTATACCGCGGCTTCCTCCAAGTCAGAAGCATATTTCGCCCTCCGATAACGCGAGAAATAAAACTGTGCAAGCACTTGGCACCAGATCGCATAATCACGGATTTCAGTTTCATCATTGGCATTAAGGAGCGCCGTCTTGCACGAAATCATCATAGATGTTCCACCATTCGGGATAGGTGGAGGGGAGGTGAAGGACAGCGGGGAGGAGCTCAGCCGATCCTGCGCAGGGAGTAAATCATGGTTCGCGTCGGTGACTGGTACCCAGGAGCTGGTTGCGTCTGATAGTGGGGACAGTAGTGGGGCGTTAGACTCTGGTATATAAGGGATAGGCGAGTCGGTATGAGGAGTTGTGGATTCAGAGAAATGATCACGGATAGCTCCAACCGTTTCCATGATTTCTGTGACATTAATACTCGGCAAACAAGGTAACTGAGCAATGGATACATCCACGTATTTGAACAAGACAGTGACTGTAGTGGGTAGTATCAGGTTGCGGGACACATCGGCAATGCCAGTGACTAGCTGATAGGCTGTCACCGAGTATTCTGCCGCTTCCTCCAAGGCAGAAGTATCTTTTGTTCTGCAATACCGCGCGAAATACATTTGTGCGAGGATTTTGCAGTAGATGGCATAATCACGAATTTCTGTTGCATCGTTGGCATTAAGGAGCGCAGTCATGCATGACTCCATTGTGCATGTTTTACTACGCAGGATAGTCGAAGGGAAGGAGAAGGATAAATGCGAACAGCCGGGCCTAGCGGGAATGGGGTTTAGACTATGGCCCGTGTCCACAGCTGCTACGGAGGAGTTCGTTGCGTTTGATAGAGGGGATAGTACTGGAGTATCTGGCTCCAGTGCAGCAATGGGAAGGTTTGCATGAGGAACCATGGGCGTCTCGGTCTGATAAGACGAATCAGACCAGGCATGAGGGGGAGGACCGGTATGTTGAGAGAAAAGACCAGCGAGCACTCGCAATGTTTCACAGAGATCAATCCTTGATATATGAGGAGATTGAGCATCGTATACATTCAAGTATTCGAGCAAGATGGCTTGCGTCATGGGTATTGCTATTGGGTTGAAATGCGGATCATTGGCAAAAAGGTGATAAGCCGTCATTGAGTATTCGACTGCGTCCTCTAAATCAGAAACAGCTTTTTCCAACTGATAACGCGAGAAATAGCAGTGTGCAAGAACTTGGCAGCAGAACGCATAGTCACAGATTTCAGTTTCCTGATTGGCATTAAGGAGCACCGTCAGCCACGAATCCATCGAGGATGTTTCACTGTTTGAGGTACTTGGAAGAGAGGTAGAACGCAGCTGTGAGGAGCCAAGCTGAGCAAACGAGGGAAATGGAATGCTAAAGTCGGTGTCTGTACTCCCCACTAAAGAATTCTCTGCGTTTGACAGCAGGGATGATCCTGTGGCGTTAGATTCTGATGTAGTGATGGGTGATCGGGTATGAAGAAGTGCGAACGCCTCGGTCTGGTGGGACAAGTCCAACGGCTGTGCTTGATGGGTTTGCAACCGAGCTAGACGGGCCTCTAGAATTTGAAATTCAATTATAAGGTCCCCTCGAGCAATCAGTGACACATAGTGTTGCCAATGATAGTGATCGTCGTGGTTTTCACTGTGAATATTGTGGTTGTAGCGCAATATAGTGTCCTCAAGCTCCTTTGCCTCTGTCAAGTCGTCACTCTCCTTTTGACAAGTGACAAATCGAGAAACAAGAACCACGGCCAAGGTTAGAGCGAGACTGCCATACTCAGAGCCTTGCTCCAGAGATGAATTCAGATCTTGGTACCCTTTAATTGACTGCCTGTGAGCCAAGATAAGGGAGCCGGGTTCTGTTAGGTCCACACTCTGGACGGACACAAGCAACCAGTAAGTCTACAGCTTTTGACCGAGAATGTTGTTCTCACTGGATCCATAAACAGATTGGCTTTGAAACGCGCCATATCCCTCGCCAGTTGTTCCAGTTCGGCTTTGTCATCCATAGGACAGTAGTTCAGTTGAGCTATTCAAAAGGTGCGCAAGTTGGGAGAGTGAGAGTAGTGGGATGAGTGCAAAGCTGTTATTTTCCGTTAAGTGGTCCAGGATGTATTGATGGCTGATCCGAATATGACGCCGTGTCACACCATCTTCAAATATATGCATAACAAATCGATTTATTAACATGCTGTATAATCGACGGTACCTCTGCCGATTCCGCTTTATAGTCTTACTTTCCACTTCAGTTATTGCCTTTCCTCTCGCTTCGACCTGCGCCTCGGCAATTGATATCTTTGGTACACGACAAACTGACGACTACCGTCACTTCCTGCCGATTATCCTAAGTTGCAATGACTTTTGGTTCCTTTATTCACCCATATCCCAATAGCTCAAGGCGCAGGTAAAGACTCCACTCAGTCAATGTCAAGTATTTGCACTCGAAGGAGGCATGACGAATAGTCCCCTGGGGTTGTTAGCCTTTCGAAATATCTGTGCAATGACTTGCGCTGAGAACTTCGAATTTTCTTCGACCTGAAATAATGGCAGGGGAGCGGGAGTCTGATGTTCGAGTATGACATAAATCTGGACATCGATAATTCATTTGGGAAGCTATGTCTAGAAACGGTTTCCCAGGCGAGTCAGCCTCTCTCAGCAGTGATCCTCATCACCACCTACTTATCTCTTCAGAGATGCCTGTCGACGCTTCTCCGCTACTGTGGTTGACCTTGTAAAGAGTCGGGCTCGCGTTACATGGGCTAAGCAGATGGTCTTCGCTCTTTTTTTGTATCGTTTTCCCGGCACCTGTGACACTCACTGGTGGCAGTCTATTCTTAATGTGATAGCTTGAACTCTGCATTTCGACCAAATTTACATGTTAGGTGCCATAACCCCATTTAGTGTTCTGCGGCTTCACCATCCTGTGTCAACCTTCCGCAGCAGCAATGATATTTAAATCTACTGACAGATGCCTGTGATCGGAGAATACAGGGAAGTCTTTCGAGTGTTCTCGTGGATGTTTAGATGTGCTCGATAAGTCACCTTGCTTGGCAAGGTCTTTCCGGTTCGTTACTCCTGCATCAAAGCAAATATGTACAATACGTGATAGTCCCCTGGACGAAACACGTACAAACTTACAACCCAAACCTGGAGGTCGCAATACCTGCAGAATTGCAAACATGACAAAACATGGGATCATTTGGAGGGTAATGCACGACTTGGGCACCAACTCAAACCACGCGCGTAAGTTGTTCGCCAGCAGGGCCGGCACCTAGTAATTAGCACCAATTCAGCAATTATGATCACCGACTCCGACCTGCGGATCATGTGATGGATCTACTTGCCTAATAACCCATGCATGCATGTGATCTGTGGGCGCTTCCACAAGCCTAAGGGCTCATCAAAAAGGCAGTGACGAGTAATGAGCGTCCGTGAGGCTGAGTGCTCACAAACATCTCGAGTAACCCCCTGATAGAATCGCAAGTCTACTAATGTGGAGTTGTATAAAGCTCCTCCTCCTCCGGATTTGGCCAACTCGGAAGACTCCAGTTGAGGACCTCGCAAGTTGTCAGTCCCCCTCGGAGCCACCTATTACTCCAAATCGTGGGTTAATCCAACACGATTCTGGCGCTGCAGTTCAAAATCTTGACGCATTATATAGGCATGCATGAGCATACAAATGAACCAGCTAACATTATGACGCCACTGCCTTCCCCTGGATACCTCAATAGTCCCCATCCTTCCGGATTCTTGACGAATGCTCAGAATATTGTCATCCACAACCCCGTTATGTTTGAAACCATCAACGGTACCAATGACGAATGTAAAATTCATTGTTGATTGCCTCATGTTGCCCTTTCTCAACAATCCATATACAGTCATGAAAGAATTCTCGGCACACACAATACAGGGTGCTGAGCTTGATTCCTCAGCTCGGGATCCTCCGCCTCGCTGTCACCCCGCAACACGCCTAGAAATCATCGACAGAATGCGCTTAAGACTGAGGAAGCCGACAAGAAGGGTACAGTGGCTGGTTGGCCCAGCAGGTGTCGGCAAATCCGCCATCATGCAAACTGTCGCTGAGCTAGAGCAAAACGATTCAGCTCTTTTATCTGCCCTCTTCTTCTCGGCTCCAAATGGACGGAACGATCCCACAAAAGTCATCGCCACTCTCGCTTATCAGATCGCTCTTCGGCACGAAGGATATCGTAACTACTTGCGCTCGAAGGTCAAGGCGGACCCGAAGCTTTGGACCAAGTCAATTGATGCTCACTTTGCCGAATTCATTGTTGAGCCATTGGCTAAACACGAGCTATGTTCAGAGTCTGTCTTGATTTTCATTGATGGTCTTGACGAGTGCCATGGCCAGCGAGAGCAAATTCGCTTTCTTTCCCTCATCCGGAAACTGACCGTTGATTATCCTCATACCCCTCTCCAATGGGTCATCGCCAGCCGACCCGAGGCGCACATCACCGCACATATGGATCAGTTCTCCTTCTATGAAAAGGAGGAAGTCTCGGTTGATTCTCCAGAAGCATGTCAAGATGTTGAACGCTTTCTCAGAGCCGAGTTTGGGAAGATTCGGAAGTCTGATACGGTCATCACGTCCCTCTACCGTCAGTGGCCACCAGAGGACCAGCTCTTGAAGCTTCTCGCTGCAGCGCTTGGACTCTTTGCCTATGCAGACACTGCTGTCCGATTCATTGGTGACTTGGCCGCTGGCGACCCCATTACACGCTTTGGAATCATCATAAATCTCGTCACCAATCCCGTTAGGACTACGTCCACATCTCATGACACCAGCTCGGACCAGCCAATGGCTAATCTTGATACCCTCTATCGATATCTCATTTCGCAAATAAGCCGAGACAATTTGCCTCGCGTGGAAGAGATCCTAGCATATGTGATTTTCTCTCCAACCATATCGCGATGGTACTTGGCCGACAGAACAACGTGCTTTATGTGCAATTGGATAGGCATTTCAGCTAATGTCATGTATGGTGCACTTCGACAGCTCCATTCTGTCCTTTCTGTACCTCAGCCACGCAACGCAGATGAAGAGCAACAGAAAATCCGATTCTATCACAAGTCATTTTCTGATTTTCTCCTTAATACCAAAAAATCAGGAATATCGCTCGGGACCTTGGATGATGAATGGCACAGAAGCTTTGTTCGATCCTCTAGGATTCTGAGTGACATATCGTATTGTAAGTACTTTCCATATGGTCCTTTTGACACCCTATCTCACCGAATGCACCATTTCCTACACCCAATCAGCACCTGCAACGTCTGATCTTGCCTTTCGTATTGCCCTTTCTTGGCCGCTCTCTGACAATTATGCTTTGCAAGGCCGCCTTCATAATTCAGCTTCGTCCTTTTTCCGGGAGATGTCCGCCTTCCCAGATATTCCTGATCCGCAAATAGTACACGCTCTTCAGGTTTTGTATCCGCTTCCTAAATCCGACGCTTTGGAGGTCTCAAAATACGTACTCCGGCTGCTTTTCGTCCGTATCTTTCCCTCTTGCCTCTCGGCATGGCAGAACTGACCACGATTTTTCATTCAGCATGAAACTCATGCTCAGCTGGCACAGATGCTCAGGAGTGACAAGGCTCTCCTGGAAGTCCGTATCACTATTTTAGACACAGAGCTCATCCGCGACAGAAAACTGGCGATCTGCATAGATGATGTGAGTGCGATAGATTACAATATAAGCACATGTGGCTCACGTATTCTTATAGCGCCCAACCACGACCCAGGATCATTGGCTTTCACCGGAGCTTGATGAGACCCGAAAGCACAAGTATTTGGAACATCACGAAAAACTTGTCTACCTTCTCGAACAAGCTCAGAATGACTCTCCGCGTGGTTTGGTGAAGGTATTCCTTCCAAGCCATCCTGTAGGTATTGTCCAGTTTAGGCCAAGCCCCCAAGTCGGTGTAGTTTTGACTCCGCAGGTTTATTATTTTTATTATGATTTTACTGCTTTGTACGAATCGCTGAAGGGGCAGAAAGTGGGGGAAACCACCAATTAGCTAATGTAGTTCAAGTACTTTAGTATAGCAGTCAATGAGTAATTTGGAGGAAGGGCTCGGTTAGCAGAGTCAGGACAATGATTGATGTGTGAGGCTCCCAGTTGACGGCGTCTATTTATTCGGCAAGATGTTGTGTGGTGGACGAAACTACCTCAGCCTATCAGTAGATCAATCAATATATTCTAGAGAAAAGCACAATGCATAAAGTTTGAGCCAAAAATCGTTACTTGATCATTGAGATCTGAGACATGATTCCAACGCTCTCTGTCCCACAACTTCGCAGAATCTTGTGCACCCTCTTTCCTCGGAATATTTACGCCAAGTTCCCGGATTCAGTAGAACCTTATCTACGCCTCTCCACCCAGTTTCTTCTTCAGCTCGCTAACAGCGCATCCAAAATCATCCTGAGACAGAAGCCGCTTACAACCTCCAATAGTAGCCGAATGCCCTTAGATTCAGAGGCCATACTCATCGTCAGTGTATTGAAAGGCTGTAATTCGGGTGAGATCGTAACGTGGCCGATTCCATATGCCATGAAACACTGCTGCAAGGTTTTCTCGATCCTTTCCCACTGAACCACCCAAGCTTAGACATCCACAATTTCCCAATGGACGTTGATCACCATTAGTTCTAAAGGTATTCCTTGATAAAGCATTTTCTGAGAGAGTTCAGCTTGTCAGCGGTGAATCCTCGAGCAGGCAATCCGGGAGGGTTCGCAGGTGTAGAGGAATTTGTTCATCAATTCCAACGATGTTGCATACAAGTACAGACTTCGAAACCGTGTTTGCAGAGCTGCTATATCAAATCCAGCACAAGCAGATCATTCCCATTACATTCCAACACGATCCTTCCCGACGCCTCGTCGAACGCTGCAATCCATTGAATGTGCCACAGAGAATGAGACGACCTCACATAGCTCTTACGAGCAAATGGGGCGCTACTATCAAGGGAATACGTAGCAATCTTAAACTGCGCATCAGACGCGAGGAAAAGAGCTGTGGACGGCCCAAACTTGATGTAGGCTTCGGAATCATCGCGATCGAATTTGAGTTCACCGAGTGTTGTGACTGTTGGTGCCAATGCTGAGTCGTGGCTGAATGTAATCTTCTTGATTTCGTTGTTGCAGTGAGTGATGAAATGAACCTCGGATTGTCCGATAAATGGGGCGGACAGGATTGTGGGGCTTTGAGTGGCGGAGATGGTATGTAGGGGTGTAAGTGCGAGTGTTGATTCGTCTGGATGTTCGATGTTGTAGACTGAGATCGAGTCGGGGACAATGACGGCGATACGATCATGTGGCAAGAAAACTGCCTGTATCTCAGATGACCATATGAGTCAACGCTTGTGAGGTGCCATTATCTTCAACTTACTAGGCCGGGATCGTAGCCCACAGGAAGCTTGAGTTCACAGGTAGTCTGAGGTTCTGTATATCGCCTGAGCTCAACTCGGGTGGAGGTAAGGTCAAACACGGGTCCATCAAAGAATAAGCAGGTTTGTAAGAGGTAGTCTTGATTGAAGCAGAGCGAGAACCGTGGGCCTTGTCGGTGAGATTCGGGGAAGAAGGCGACTGGGGAAGCAGACAAAGACGCATCTGTTCCGGACCCATTAACTTCCACACGATAGATATGAATACGCGTGGCCACTGTTTCGAGGTGAGTGCAGAATGACATGATAAGATCTGATTACGTACTGCTCGGTAGACATTCCAAGTTGTACACCCCAACCCGGAAACATTGTCCCTTCTCCCTCTCATCTACCCAAGTCTGAACTTTCGTAAGTGGAAACTCACGCGCTTTCATCGTCCGGAACAGAAGTCGTGGCCTCGACTGAACCCGATCCAAGTCAAACACTCGTATATTCCCATTGAAATCTAAGCCGAGCATCCACCTGCCTCCCGATAAGACCGTTGTTTGAACATAGCTAGTCGTGCCATTGATCAAACGAGTACGAAATCGGGGAGGGCGAGGGGATAGCCATTGGTCTCGAACACGAAGCCTGTGAAGAAACCATCGTGTGAGCTCTTCAATAGGACTATCTTCGAGAGAAATGCCAATGGTATCAACGCCTGGACGAGAGGAAACCTCTCGGATACGCTCGTGGCAGAATTGTCGGCTAGTTGTGACATCATAGAAGACTCGGCAGACCTATCATAAAACATTAGCTTTTTCGCCAAATCCTTGGCTCTTTGAAAAAACACTCACAAGTCGGACAGAAGCGAGAGCTTGATAGTTCAAGTGGATGAAAATCTCATGGATAAGCTCCGGTGGGATGTTGAGAAGAGGCGATGGTTTCAAATCGGACCTCGGGGAAGGTGGGATTTGCCATGTTAGACATGTAGAGCTCTGGCCAAGAGGCCATACAGGAGCGGGCTCAAGTGTTAACAGCATGTTGGGAGGTTGAGGTACCTGGTCAAAGGAGAATCAGGGTCATTACGGTGTGAGCCTCATAATATACTACCTTTTTGCGCCCTGTTTGAGAGGTCCTCGAAGAATTCTAGAAGTTAAACCACGAGGATCGGATTAAGAACCACCCGGGTGTCGTGATGTTCTTTTGGCCCGCTCGAGTCTCCCAAGCGCATAAATATCTATGGGATTGGAAGGCCACCGAATATGGTATGGGAGTGATACATCCGAATCAGACTCATTTATACTTAATTCCGAGGAATCAGATGGTGCTGACAGAATCCAATGAGTTGAGGATTCGGATAGAAAACGCTCGCACATTGTTTCTGAGTACGATGCGCAGAGTATGATTGTTGGTCCTTGCGATTTGATGAGGCTGCTGGTGGAAGCGAGCAAAGGAACAAGAAAGGTTAACTTGCTGAAAAGGTGTGACAATATAGGCGCTGTGACAATATTGCCATCACGTGCCTGCCTCGCGTCGAACTCGATCGTGATCTGGTCACAAGTTGTGTCTTCCTTTTCGAGCAACCAACCTCTTGAGTCTGAACGAGGCTGCTGAACATCCCCACTACACGCGACATCTAGCTTACTGCGCCCACATGAGACGAACACAATCTACGAAACATGCCGCCCGCCCTTCTCTACCACTGACCTCGAATGATCTCGGTGTACTACGAGAAGGAACCGAGACAAATGAAGATATTCTTCGGCGCCAGCTTTTGGAGAAGGACAGAGAAAATGATAAGGTTGATCTATTTGCTCAAGAATTGCTCCATTGCTGCAGAAACTGATCTATCTTTGATCTGTAGCTTATGACCCAGCTGCAACTTCTGCAGGCTCAGCTTGCCCAACGACCCCCGGTCGAACACCTTCAGGCACTCGAAAAGGAATACAAGAATCTCGACCTTCTTCTCCAAGGAACTCAGAGAGAAAACGAGCGATGCATGGCCGAACTCGAGCGGTACTTTTACTCCCGCGAACTCTTTAGTACACTTATTGATAGCGACCCATAGAGCCAAACAACGAGAAAAAGTGCTCGAACAAGCACTAGCCAAACTCGCAGGAGAAAACTGGCAGGTGAAGCCTGATCATAAACCCTTCCTACTCTCCCCCACTTGGTGCTGATAAACACATAATACAGTCATCCCTGGACATCGCACCAGCGAGTATCACCACCCGACTCGGACATACGAGGGCCAATAGTCTCACTGGTTCACCCCTAAGTGTCACCTCCCCTGCTGCTCAGGTGCCAACGCCCACGAGTATTCGCTCCCCTCAAGTCAAGAGCGAAGAATCCGTTGTCGATAGACAACAGGCTCTAGCGCATATTGAACAGGTTAGATTGCTGATCTTAGGGATGGAGCAGAGACTGCAGACAAGAGAGGAGAAGCTTGTTAAGACGGTGGATAGAGCTGAAGGAGAGGGTCGACGATTTGATCAGCTTCGGAAGGAGATTAGTGCGGGCATGGATTAAGGTTCCTTGAGGGGTCTGATATGTTGACACTCCGTCAGTCTCATTGATCACGATCTTAATGACCCTCTCTCACCCTTTCGTCTTCATTCTATTTTCTGGGAATTGGGAGGACGTCGCACTTCTCTTTCCTGTCTCTGATTTGTACCTATACCAGGATTGTATTTATACCTTGTCACGATACCTCGCTTCGTAATTATAATCGCATTCTGGGTTTTCAACCCTTCGTTCCAACTGCCATCTAGCTCCCTAAAATGCGGTCTGTCGTTCAGAACGTCGCATCCGAAAGATTGCTAGCCATCACTTGGAAAGCCGGAAAACGAATTTTTTCTGGCCAAGCATTTCGCAAATAGCGGGCGCCATTTTCTATTTGCCTAAAATACATTACTTTAATTTACTTCTACCTGCAAACGGAATCCTGCAGAGTTCTAGATCTTTTCTTCGAGAGAAAGAAAATGCCCATGGAGTAGCCTCGGAGCAGAATAAAGCGAAAAATCGAAGACGAAAGGGGTGTAGTGACACGAGCCATGATCCATTTTTAGAAGCAATGGAATTCGACAGAGAGCAGTAGGAGCTGGGTAGATGGCAGAACACGACCACCGAGTTCGAATAGTGGCCAATGTCAAGTCTTGGTGCCACGGCGGTCTCGGTAACGTTGGAAAAGGATGTGGTTGATACTGAGATCGAAAGGCGATGACGACCAATCTTGAAGAGGCTCGGTTTGTCAATCCCGGTGTTTACATGCGCCACCGGGTTAAAAAAGCTAGTCGTGTGCGATTGGCTGTGCGAAGGTGGAACGAGATCGTGGCAGACAAGATGAATGATGTCAAAGAAGGCGGCTGGTGTTTGGTGGGAGTGGAGGGTGGATAAAGGTTCGTGAGGAATGTTGAGGTTGCGAGTGTGATGTAGAGTGTAATTTGTTTGCGATAAAGATTGCAGAAGGGTGTATCATCGAAAGGGGTATACAGCATGAATGCCAGTATGATAACAATAGGCAGATGAGAGAGCAAGGGTCCAAATCACGAGAACAGTGTCAGCGGGTATTCTGTCCAACAACACTACACGGTCAGAACCAATCATGGTATAGCGACCGTCAAAATACTCACTTTAGATGGCGGCGATCATGTCTAAACTTTTGTTTGCAGATCAAACAGTTACCGGATGCAGCTTGGCTTGGGGTTGATGGAGTTCAACCTCCCGAGAATACCCCTCTCCCCGCATCTCATTGTACTGAGTAAGGAGTCTCTCTAGCCGTTTCACCGTCACATATAGATGCCGGAAAAGAGTTCCATGCAGCTCTTGCTCGGTCGACCAAGCATGTGAAAGGTCGTTTTGGAGTTTCCTATATCCCGCAGTGATGACGTCCAGGAGAGCTCGAAGGATAACTTCGTCCTGCTCTGGGTCCGAGAAGACTGCGGCTGTAGCGTAGATAAATTTCTCAAGGTTGGCGTCGGTGGGGAAACCATGCGTTAGAGAGGAGATTGAGAGACAGAAGCATTGAAGATGACGATGATAGTCTTCTGGTGCGATATTATGGTATTCTTCGCTTGTTAACACCTCCACTAGTGCCTTGCCACTGGCAGATTGAGACTGGGAGTAGTGAGGGTCAATGATAGATTTCAGCCTCATATTGACTAGAGGATGAACATGGTCAGTCGTGTGACGTGGGGAAGATGTGAAAGAGCTATACGCACGAAGAGTCCCGGTGACAGATAGAGATAAGAGTCCAAGCCGAATGAGTTTTGTCTGGCTGCGAATTGGCGACATGTCGAGTTACAGAGGATGTCCGTGTGAGGTGAACTGAAGGAGGTAGTAGTGGAGGGTAGGCGAAAGGACCTGAAAGATTATATACATCGTACAAGCTGAATAATGAAATGAAAAAGGTGACGTTAGAACATCAAAAGCGGCACCAGATTCATCAGGTGGGTTGAGGTTCGGGTAGATCACGATTCATCGGAAAGCTCAGTCATCGCACGTGCGTAATGGGTGTGAGAATTTTCTTGATCAGTCTTTTCCTTTCTCGAGTCTTTTGATACCTTGTTCTCCTCCCTAACTTAGCCGCTGTCTCTCGGAAAATGTCCGACCACGACGCAACTATCAATGCCACGTCTAACTTTCTCGTGCCTAATATTCTCTTCGACTGGAAAGTGATTGAAAGTCAAACTGGGACTGCTGTATCGGCTACGCTGAAAATAACATCCGTATCCTCAGCTATGATCGTTCTTGGACCTCGGCATCGATGCTGACGTTGGTTGTGAAGTCAGTGTTTGAGAGGCAGTGTCGCGTTTATATATGGAAAATTAGACCGGTAGTGGGTTTGAGCAGGCACCGGGCATATATCGAGTTTATGGGGTAGCTAGACCCCTATTTGGGCATCTATTGGTTGCTATTCTGGACCATCTTGATCGGCTCAGACGTTCAACAGTGTTCAACAGGATGCTTGCTATTCGGAATAGCTTGAATGCTGTACCACGACTTGGGATCCCTGCATTACTTGTCACATACTCTGACCGCTTTTGAGAAGCAGCCGAGGATGCGCAGGCTGTAGCCGAATATCCTTTATGCTATCCCAGCTGCGGAACACGACTCTTTTGACCTGTTTCGACTAGTTCTCGCTCCGAGGAGTACCCTCTCTATTCAACGCAGGTTTTGCTCCATAGATAACCTGGACAATACGCCCGCCTGCTTCGTTATTTCGGTGATCGAGTATACCTCTCATTATTTCGGGGCTCTCACGATATGAAGAATGAATACCCTCTGTCAACGGATTTGCGAAGGAAGCTTGATGATGATCGACGGCATCGTCTCGTTATCCGTGATTTTTCGCTTGCTGTCGACGGAAAGGAGCATTGTACACAACGAGCAACATGCAAGTTAAAACCCTCCGAACCTAACCGAGCACCCTAGGGATTGATCTAGAGCACAACACCTCCTATTTGAGCCACTTCGACACTGACGGAATGTGGTAAAAAAGCTTGAACCCTTCGGGTTCATTTGTCCACACTTATAGTGCAATGTTGTTTCGCAGCGCCTTGGCACGAGCTGTGGTCCAGCCACCAACTTGAGGTTTGATAAGGTATAGGATAGATAATTCTGTGCTGAATGATCGTTTGCAAACCACCCTGAAACCTAAGTTATGAGGCACTTCCCTGCGTTCGCAGGGCCCTAGCCCAATAAACAAGTACCCATACTCAAGATGAACAGTTGGGAGGTAGTGCTGAGGCACCCCAACCAGGCGATGAATAGGCGCTTAAGCATGCACAAGGCAGACCGATCAGATCACCAAGGGCGTTCCGCAGCGAGTCTATAATTATCCTGCTCCTCCGAGCGGAAACGAATAAATCCTCGATCTTTAATTAAGCCCTAGCCAGTCCAAGCGACCCACATTCCGAGTTGAAGCCATAGTGCACAGTGATCTATAAGTAGTCCAGTACTGCCACATGGTCTAGTAGAGGTGTTGATCATTGCGTTGCACCCACTGCCCTCAAAGGTGCGGTTAATGGCTCCTAATGACCCACCTTAGAGGATGATATCCCTGCTCAATGGCTGGAGTGTGGATTGGGCAGACTGCGAGAGTCAGTAATCGAGTCATTGGGAGCCTGATACTAAGTTCCAGATAAGCCAGACCATACTTGTCATTTTCGCAAAAATCCCAAGGTCATACAAGTACGCCTGGATCCGTGGCCTCCACCTCGAGTTTGCGAGCAATCGAGGGACCGTCTCTACAATTCAATGTTGTGGGCAGGTGTACCCAACCCGAGGCATAGAGGTATTGTTGTTGAACTCAAGTACAACTTTTAAGCAATTGTCAAATCATACGTATTATGTAGAAGGAGGATACTACAATTAGCATTAAAGGCTTGTGTCAGTCTACTAGTGAGCACTTGATACGACCATTTCAAAAAGTGTGCCATTGAGTCGAAAGTACTGGTGCCTTCCTGATGTGACCGATTCTACCGAACCGGTTTCAATAATTTTCCAATAAGTACCTGCGTTTAACACAAATCGAAACGGCCGCTTTGAATTCGCAAATTCGGTTCCCATATTCCCCTGGCCAGGACTATAGAGATTTTTGCTATCGAGTCCCTGTAAGTAAATGAGCAGCAACAAACCATCATCGTCAGAGAACACACTCAAATGAAAATACCAATCTGGAGCTCACCAGTGAAGCTAACCAGAGGACAAACCGCCCGAAATCTCGACTAGCTGTGTCATCCCAAGTTTTCGTGGTTGACCAAACATGGACAAGGTTAAAATCAAAACCTCTCAACACCTTCAGCAGTGTTCCGCGGCTGTCTGAGGGTATTCTCGGACACGTTTCCCAGCATAATTGATTTGAGATCTGTAGGAATTCTTTGAGAATTGCCTTGGGTGTAGCCCCTGATGGCATCCAGGAGAATTTTGGTGGAGACTGATCTACTTGTAAGTTAGTACATGAACTTATATCCCAGGGGCCCTTTGGATTGTTGGACATCACCTGTGCGAGCGTACTGAAGCCACTTGAGACTTTGACATGCAAGGTCAAGGTGTATTGTACCTTCATCTAACGCAAATGCTTTAGAACGAGACGAGGACTTAAGGTAATCGGTGAATGATGCGTGATATATTTGAATAGGTTTATCATTGGCCTTTGCGGCTGAAGGAATAACGAGCACCGAATGTAGGCGCCGGAGAGAGCTGTAAAAGGTGGGTTGGTCAATGTCGAGGAAACTTGCGAAGGTGAGAGCAGTGCGAGTCAGTCTCGTCCCGCCGTATAGGCTGAATATGCTAAGTATGCGTTGAGTGGTGGGGAGTGTTTCCGCTGGGACATCAGAAAGGATTTGACTATAAAGGAGGTCAAGAGCATGTAGGGGGTTGAGGTTTTTCTGGCCGGCGCTTTGGTCAAGAAACACTAGACAGGCATTGAATCGCGCTGAAGGATTAGCATAGTGCTTGTCGCCGACGAAACGGAGAAGGAATGACACAAATCCGAGGTGGCCTGATGCCCTGTCAGCGATAATCCGGAGATTGAGATCGCCTGGCCAGTCTTGTTTGACTTGATCAGGAAACTGGGCCCTGATGTCGGCAAAGCCCTTCTCGAGAATGCGCCAGGTGTCCGTTCTTGCCTCCTCATCGTCAACTCCTAGCTCTTTGTAAAGACAAACAGGTTTGCAGTCTTCTCTAGAGAAAGCAACCCGGATGTCGGGCTCAGGTCGGCTACATATGATCCACCCGAACTTTAGACCGCACCCATGCATTTGCACATGGCGACTGGCCATTTCCACAAACTTGATCTGTGCATCTCTGTCAGCACACTCATCAAGTCCGTCAAGGACAAAAATGAGATACTGTTTCGAGTTGAGAAGCAGCGCAGGTCCAGCGATGAGCTCCTCAAACTGAGAGCTACGGCTTCGTTGAAGGATGAGTGGGTCTTGAATAAGCCGTTGGGTAACAAGACGTCGATATTCGGGGAGGAACAAGGCGAGCTGATACACAAGGGTTGGTATGACGGTATTCGGGTCTGATCTGTTGTTGGGCCTAGAAAAGAAATATACACCGCCTAGCAGCCCCTGCGCTTTCAGCTCCTCTGCGACTGTCTGCGCAACCGCCGACTTTCCAACAGCTGCTGAACCGAATAACCAGAGTATTCGTTGACCCTCAGTGCCGGCTCCAACGGCCCTTGCCCAGCCCAAGATCTCTCGGCGCAACGTCTGGCGTGTATTCACATTGCATCTTGGAGCGTACTCGCGTTCCGCTGCGTCAAGAACAGCACCTGGCGTTCCGTGAGCCGCCAATTTTTCCATCACTAGAATAATTGTCAGAAGGAGTGGGGGCGAAAGTTCATTCGTGCTTCACCTTGTTTTTCCTCTAGGGTTTCTGTTTGCTTGACAGGAGAACCAGCCACGGTGAAGTGCGCTTGCTCGATGATAAAGTCGCGTGCATTGCTGAATGGCCCTGTAAACGAGATTACAATCGTTAACCGAAGCTGAGAAACGAGTCATGTCACTAACCTAGAGTTTGAGGACGGCCGACGTCGCGTCTTATAGGTATGCTAAACAGCTTCCTGAGCCACCTGAGCCATTTGTTCGAGGCCATAGTGGAAGAATAGAGGGGAGAAGCGCGCCAATCACTCGGAACCTGTTGAACTTAACAGCTTTAAGGGCAGGAAAATATGACATGGTCTGTCAATGTTTTTGGGGCTTTCAGCAAACCTCCAGCGTAACACTCAGCCAGCATCGAGACCTTTATCTTATCAAGTCCTGAGGTTGTTCCTGTACCGACTGCCAGCTGGTCGCAGCTGGTAGCGGCTGCTATGGTGCGCGACACTTAGTCACCACCACTTTTGAACAACGTTGAGATTCCCACGAGATTTGCCCCAAAATCTTATTCCTCCTGCCAAAATGCTTAGATTTACTAAGGGAATAAAATGCCAGGAGGGATTTTTAAAATTCAAAAAACTGGCAGAGTTTTCATTTTTGGATCCTGCCCGAATTCGCCATCAAGGGTCCTTATACCTAATATGGAAGGTATCTCAGGGTCCAGTTCCAGTATGGGATAGCAAGATGGCAGCAAGAATCATTATTAAAGCTGGTATAAAGGCCAGATAATGCTGAAATGTACTCAGATGCATCGATGCAAGTTATTTCTACGCCTAAGAACGCTTGTTATGCCCCCTATGTGGGCGCTAAATTCTGTCAGACCGATTTCGCCGTTGTTCAACATTAGTGCTGACTAAGCGTCGCGCACCATAGTGAAATCAGGGTGGACACTGGACAGGATCAAACCTAGTTTTCCACGCGGCGTGATCGATCAGTCCGAAGAACCAAATCCGGGTTATTTTCGCCCAATTTGCGCGGCGCGAAAAATTGGAATTGTAATGATATTCCAGGCGGGACCTGCCATCTCGAGAAGGCTTTTCTGTCATCGATCTCATCTCGCTCTTTATTTCTCTCAGCGTCATCCCTCCACTAACTCCTTTCGACTACCTAGATTCTACTCTTCCCGGACAACCATGTCCTCTGATTCTGCTCCAGCGAGTATCGAGCAGCTGCAGCAAGCTATCGATCAACAACAGACCCTTTTCAATGAACTGCGAAAAGATACCAATACTAGTCCCCAAGCGCTGGACGAGGCGAAGAAAAAGCTAAGCGAGCTCAAAGCGGCATTTGGCAAGCTGAAAGGCAAGGCCAGTGGGTCGGCCGACGCAGCAGGTGGAAAGAAGAAGGAGCGACTGCTGCTGAAAACCGCCAAGGTGCGTACTCCTCGACTTCGTGCTGAGATATATGACTCATGACGCGTAATAGGGAACTAGAGATTATGGCCCAGGCGAAATGTTCTGTCGTGAACACATTGAGAAGATCGTCAAGGATTGCTTCACGTCCTATGGCGGCTCGTGCCTCGATACCCCCGTTTTCGAACGCAAAGATGTCTTGACTGACAAGTATGGTGAAGATTCAAAACTCATTTTCGATCTCATGGATCAAGGAGGAGAACAACTCGCACTTCGTTATGATCACACCGTTCCTTTGGCCCGATACCTCGCCATGACTGGAGGCACGAACACTCAAAGCAAGCTCTGGCAGGTTGGCAAAGTCTACCGAAGAGATAACCCTGTCATGTCAAAAGGCCGCATGAGGGAGTTCATGCAGGCTGTGAGTCATTTCGTATCGTGACTCTGGCCCCTCTACGGCCCTAACGTGCTCCTACAGGATTTTGACATCAGCGGTGCTTGGGACCCAATGATCCCAGATGCCGAGATCCTCAGCTTGTTGTGCACGATCTTGACCAGATTAGAAGTCGGAGAGTTCACCATCAAGGTATGTATTTTTGACGAGTTGAGGCGACGACACGTTTCTGACTCGATCCAGGTCAACCACAGAAAAATCCTCGACGGTATCTTTGAAATCTGCGGCGTGCCTAACGACAAGATTCGCACTATTTCCTCGGCCGTTGACAAACTTGACAAAGTGAGTCAGTCTAACCGTAACTTGAACAATGAATTTCAACTCATGCCTATTCTAGTCGCTTTGGGCTGATGTCAAGAAGGAGATGACTGTGGAAAAGGGTCTCGATCCCGCCGTTGCTGATAAAATTGGGGTCTATGTACAACTCAAGGGTTCATCTCTTATCAGATGCTGGAAGGAATCTGAATTGATCACGTTTCCACAGGTGGCGCTGAACTGATTGAGAGACTAGCGGCAGACGAAGCTATTGTTGCTAACCCGAGCGCTAAGAAAGGTCTTGATGAGATGAAAATCCTCGTATCGCTACTTCAGGCGTACAAAGTCATCGACAAGGTACGCATCGGCGCCACCGCAAGTAACATCAATCGCTGATCTCGTGATCTTCAGATTTCTTTCGACATGTCCCTAGCTCGCGGCCTCGACTACTACACCGGCATCATCTACGAAGCTACCGTCGAAGCCTCCGCACCACCTTGGCTCAAAGCCGCTCAAGCAGCCGCAGCAGCCGAAGAAGGCAACCCACCTCCGAACACCCTCACATCAACAGAACCCTCCCCTCCCGCACCTCTCCCAACGAAGAAAGACAAGAAACCGAAAAAGAAAGCCGACGCAGATGAAGAGGATGACGTTGATGATTCGCAAGTCGGTGTAGGATCAATTGCTGCTGGTGGACGTTACGATGGGCTCGTTGGGTCGTTTAGTTCTGCTGCTGCTGGCGATAAGGATAAGAATAAGGGACAATTGCCTTGTGTTGGTGTGAGTATTGGTATGGATAGGATATTCGCTTTGCTTTGGCCGAAGTGGGAGGAGAAGGGGATGAGGAGTAAGGAGACGATGGTGTATGTCATGAGTGCTGGTGATGGCTTGTTGGTGGAACGTGTGTCGCTGGTGAACGAATTGAGAGAAGCTGGCATCAAGGTACGCTTTTTTCGTGCGTCGTAGATACCCGTTGCTAACATGCGCGTCTGTTTTTCCTCTTTTCCTCAGACTGATTTCTTGGCGAAAAATAAGCCTAAGTTGCCTGCGCAGTTCGCGGCCGGAGAAAAAGATGAAGTGCCATTTGCTGTGATTCTGGGTGGCGATGAGCTGAAAGCTGGGTTGGTGACGGTTAAAGAGCAAAAGTGGGAGTTTGTTGATGGAAAGAAGGATAAGGTGAAGAGTGCGGATCAGGGTACCCAGGTGAAGAGAGAGGAGCTTGTTCAGTGGATCAAGAGCACGAAGACGTTCCAGGAGTGGGGCACTGGGAAGTTGATCTAGAGTTTGTATGTACAATAAAGTCGCGTAGTGATGGGCGGCTGCTGACTCGGAGAAGAAGTCTGATAGGAAGGAATACTCTATAATAGCATATTTTTGTTCATTGACTAGGTTAATAGCTGCACTGAGCTAACATTGGCGTCGAGCCAAGTTCTGACTCTGATTCAAGATACGCCTGACTATCCTGCCGAACCCATGCGAATGTCGCCCAGTCATAGGAAGTTAGATTGCCGCTTGTTGCGAAAGCACAGCTTTAAATCGCTTAACATTTCCGGAAGGTGGGCAGTAGACGCCGCTCTCAGGAACTTTGTTGTACTATTCGCCAAGCGCCTGCGCCGTGTGTGCCCGTGCAATGTTGTTTTCATGTCTCTTTGCGACAGCGTGGTGATCACTCGAAGATCATGAGCAATTCCTTGTCCAACGTGGGGTTCACTTTGCCGATCCTTGTCCCTGATATACTTTCGTCAGAAAGCATAAGTCATTTGTTGTCATCAGAATAGTCTCAGAGGACTATAAAGCTCGAGTGAAGTTGACTTAGAGTCCTCCAGCGAGGCATTCAACGATCTCTCGTAAATCACCTCATTACCTATACTTCCTAGTGACAATGTTCGGAAAGCTTATCGTCGCTCTTACCATCGCTACCAGCGCAGTTATGGCTCTGCCAACCCGCAGAGCTGATGGTTTTGCTTCCTGCAACTATTTATTCGTTCCGGGTGTCCCAGTGGTCCCCGCTACGACTAATCTCGTTGCGGATTTCAACTACAGTGGGTTTTACTGATTTTATTGTGAAGCAGAAGCCATTTTGACGTCGTTCCTACAGTAACTGGTCGTGCTTTGGCAGTCGCAGTCTCGCCCCACATTATCAACGTATGCAATCAAACTCTGCTTTCAGCGCCGCGGCTCTTGTATCATAGAACTTCTTAACTGACATTTCCTGTGCAGGGTCCTGGATCGACTTTCACCGAGAACGCCGACAACACTTTCAATGTCAGCAATAAGCTGGAGACTGATGTGTGGACTTGTGCTCAGACTGCGGCGTTTTTGGAGAGTTTGGCTGGGACGAATCAGCTGGGACCGGATGGTGTTACTTGGTTGATTAAGACTTCTGAGTGTACTTGTGATGACTGAGGCAGCAATATTTGTGCTGGCCGTTTGTGAGTTAAATATGTATTAATATGATTTTAAATTCCCAGTGAAAACCCAAGACTTTTGTGGCGGGGCTCGAGAAATAAGGTCGGAAAAATCAGTTCAGTAGCTTCTGAAACATCCATGTAAATTGGATCGGTGCAGAAATTATACTTGCTGCGCATTGGTTACGCGAATGGTCCAGGTCACCCGTCGACATCAATGTCATCTCGGTTCAATCAGTTCCCAGGTGCTTCTGAAGTCCCACTTGTATAATATGACCTCTTCTTTCTAGAAATATTGCATATTCTTCTTGCTGCGCTCATTCAATTACCTGACCAATACCTGACAAGCAATCATGGTTTTCCAAGTCAAATCCATGAAGTTTACTAGTATCAAATCAGAGCCAAGAACTCATCGAAGAAAAGATCATGTGTAGATACCAAAGAAAAGGTAGAAAGAAGTAGCAAATTCTGTTCCTCGTCCTCATTTGCACAATATGGCTTTCAAGACTCTTGTCAGTCATCGTCATCACAACAGCAATATTCTCTTTTGTTCAGATGAACGAATCTCAATAGAGACCGATTTGTAAAAATCGGTCTCCTGTCGATCCCAAGATCGTCAAATTT
The DNA here is from genome assembly GCA_027627405.1 of Leucocoprinus birnbaumii. Lineage (NCBI taxonomy): Eukaryota > Fungi > Basidiomycota > Agaricomycetes > Agaricales > Agaricaceae > Leucocoprinus > Leucocoprinus birnbaumii. The sequence continues at coordinate 24,444 of JANIEX010000154.1, read as the reverse complement.
GCCGACTCTGACTTCAATTCCGTTGTAGTACAGCCCTGTCGGTGACCGACTACAGGGACCGATAAGATCTCGCGCCGTAGCCTCTGAACTGATGCCAAGGTAAAGGTTCAGAGGAAAGGAAACTCCCAGTTCCAGTAGGGCATTAAAGGGTGTACCAGTGGTTTGGGCGCAAATGTACGGAGTTGTACGGAGTTTGGGTAGTATATTATCAGGGTCCAGTGAGAGGAGTAATGTTTAGGAGTGATATCCTTGTTCTTTCTGCTCAACACGAGCGTCGCGAAGTCAAAGTCCTGCCGAGAACGGCGAGTTCAGGTATCAGAAGAGAAGGGATAGAAAGCCTCGCGGACCCTTGATCTCTGAACACTGCCTTGAATTTGAGCTGGCTTCTACTACGCATATTGTCACATAGACGTGGTAGCTTTCGGAGAACTCTGCGGAAAACTTACGAAAAACGCTTAAGTATCTACACCTGTTATACTAAGTCTCGAAGACGGGACTATGGATCGGTTGAACTACCTCGGGTTCTCTTCATAATCTTCAATTAGGATACTGATTCCATCGAATGTCGTAAAATCACCCTTACAAGTGATCAACTCATGGGTATAGTACTTTGTCTTGAAGGGCATCAAACCCCGACGTGTGTATCATCTCCAAGCGGGAACCTGAAAGAGGAGGTAAATTTATCCCCTATAATAATGAGCCTTGATGTTTTTATGCAAGCAAAAGGTGTATAAAGGCATGTAATAGTCTAAAGCATTACCATTGGAGCCATTTCCGCCTCAAGCACACCAACTGCTATAATGACTTATAAGTTCTTCACTAGTCTCCTCGCGGCCGCATTTGCAAGCACTGCCTTTGCGCAGACTGACCTTGCCCAATGCGACTTTGTTTTTATACCATCGTCTCCTGTCGATCCAAGCACCTTCAACGTGGTTGCTAATTTCAATTACAGTAAGTACTAGTCCAAAAAGGAGTGAGATCAGTCTACTCACACGCCAACCACAGTCCCGGGCTTCGCTTTGATCAGCGCGGCGGGTCAATCAGGCTTTGTAGGATAATTGCTTTACCTCCTCTGAGCTTACCACTAACGGAGAACGGCTGCTACTGCAGATCCAAGGCGCTACGTACACAGAGAACCCTGACGATGTATTCAACGTCCATAATGCATTCTCCGCCGAGGGATGGACTTGTTCCCAAAGTGCTGATTTCCTGGATGGTCTCGCGGGGCAAACACTCCCTGGACCGACTGGTTTCGATTGGACGATCCAATCTGCCGAGTGTTCCTGTGATAGTACTTGAACGTTGCAATGATAAAGCTTCTAAAGGGTGCTTTTGACGGGTCGCAAATAGTGGCTTATATACGTCGTGCTAATAGTGTATATCAAAGACGGGAAACAGAAAGCTTTGTTCGTGTCTAAATCGCATCAGAAGTGGCCAGATATCGCTTGATATCGCTTGACCCAGAGCCGAAGCCTATAGATGGCTCTGTCCGACGCGGACCGCAATTATTCTCGTGCACTACTTGGTTCATTTTTTTGGGAATTCGAGTCTGTTGGCTGTGGAGTCAAAACGCGCCTGCTAGGTCCACCACGCATCTTGAAGCCTAATTTCTTCAATACCCTGATATCGATCTCCACGTAGTTTCTACATCTGCCTACATCCCCAAGAATGCGTTAACACCAATCAACCGGCGAATGCGCAGTTTCTGACCTCACAGAGAAATAAATCTAGATCAATGATGCATTGTTCTCGGGCTGCGCATCAGCCCCGTGATGTCCCCAGACTCATGTCCCCCACATGGGATACGAGTTAATTAGAGACATGTGGAACATCGAGGCCAAGAACATTTCAATGTATGGGCTTTTTGTACTTCTGGCCGTTATGTACCTGTGGGCTGTGCAAAAAGCAAGGTCGCCCAGTATAAAATTATTCTAGGGCCTGGTGGCTGGCCCTAGGAAATTCTCACTCAGTCAGGAACGACGTCGCCCTGACCCACGAAGAGATGTTCTTAGCGCTACTGGTGGCCTTCCTCAAGTTCTTTGCCGCGGACCCTCCGAGCTCGAGTTTGACGACGAGAGCCGAGGTAGCTCGATGTGATTTTCTCTTCATAAATGAAGCAGGTGAGAGTGGGCTTCATGGATTCAAAGAAGCGGCAGCCGACTTCAATCGATGTAAGTGGGTATTCTGGGCGTGTGATAGAAATGTAGAACTTATTTTTTAATCGGTTTTGTTCCCCTCGGATAGCCCCTGAAATTGAGATTTTCGATACTGTATGACTTTTCAAAGTGTAAGGAGACTGGAGCTTGTGATTTACTAACGAGCGCGTCCTAGGTTGGTAATGCGACGGTCACGACGAAGTCTCCTGAGATTTTTGTTCTCCATAAAGAACTCTACATGAAGGACTGGACCTGCGAACAGACCTCTCGTCAATTAGAGGGTATCATCGGCAAATCGTACGGAGGCAGTCAAAATGACACTCGTTGGATTGTTTACGACGTTGATTGTCCATGTAACTCGAAGAAGAGTAGAACACCATTGGTCTAGTTTAGCAAGTGACGAAGGACAAAAGACGGGATGAATATAATTTTCGAAATGGCTGTAGACCAATGAAAACTCACTTGAGGGAGTTTAGGCTGTTAGCAACGGCAGTCAAACCGATGATCAATGAAAAGGGCAATGTCTTAACACCAACGTCATCAATCCACCTTGACCAAATATTCTGACCGCAGCACATCACTTTTTAATAAAGTCTGCTTGTTTACCGAACACGATAGAAATGATGGGAGTTGTTACGCCAAGAGTTCAGGTCCTTCTATGACTTCTGGAAGGGGTTGTTGATATCAAGGCTATGTCTGTTTTTCTGGTAAAGGAACTTTGGTCATGGCAGGTAAGATTTGACCATAACCCGGAGGGATGACGACCACGCACTGATATGCATTCAGAATTCGCTTGACGGGCGTGAAGGCGGAATATGACCTAGGTTCGGACCAAAGGATCATAGTAGTCCAAGCATCATCAATTCCAGATCATCTAGGATATTTTAGAAAATCACCTTCGGGTTTCAGTGCCAGGCCTTTTAACGACTGGCTAGAGCGTCACTTTCTCACCAGCACGAGATCTATGCAACGCGTCAAAGATCCTGTCAGTGAGCAGCATGATGGTATCCTGAAATTGGTGAGGAAAAATACGATTTATCTCAGTATTGGAATGGTCCCGAATTCTGTAAATAAGGCTGTGGAGACGAAGAAAATAGTATAAAGGAGGTGGGGTTGGAATGGTGGAGGGTTGAAATCAAGATTTATCACTCTACCCTCAAGCTTTGCGAAAGTTCCTTGTGAATGACCTTCGTGATTGTCCCTGGTCTCAGACTTTCGTATGGTGCTTGGGCTCTTGAGTACTCTGATTAGGATAGGTGCTTGGTGTGAGGGGATGGATACGGGTGCTGAGTATGTGGCGTCGACGTATATTTCCCAATGTGACTTCGTGTTCATTCCCGGTCAACCGGTGAACTTGACCTCTGCGGAGGTCATTGCTGATTTTGATCGAAGTGAGTTTTTCCACATCTCGAAGACTGCCAAAGGATGCAAACTAATCAAGCGCTTCGCTAGTACCGCAGTTTGAGCTGTTTGGTGTTGTGCGAGCTTCTTTCAAGTTTGCCGTGGCTTTAAATTAACTAGATGTCTATACGACAGGGAAGGCGCACAATTTTAAGGAACGATTCGAGCGGCGCGTATCAAGTTCAGAGATCGTTCCATGTCAATGAGTGGAGCTGTACTCAAATGTCGGACCACATAGTAGGTTTGGCGGACCAAGAGGTTCAAAGTGGCAGGGCTGGTTTCCATTGGATAGTCGAGTCAGTACAGTGCTCTTGCAAAGGTGTCATCATACAGCGATGAACAAATAGATGCCAAGAAGAGTAGGTGGCGACGAGCAATCTGGCCTGATGCTCGAGCAAGGAGGGATATTTGATGTGTTTTTTCCGTTCAATCAGCCGTACCGCTGATTGTTGCGCCATAAAAAATTCGGGTTGGGCGGGATTATGTGCGATTAACAATGATGTATACGGCCTAGGAAGTGGTTTCTCCTCATCCATGATCCAAATAGTTCGGTGATTTTCCCCCGCCAAATCCTTGAAGCTTGATGAGAAGGGGGAATGGTTGTGGAAACTCTGTTCGCAGCGACAATGCATATGGCGAAGAAATGAGGCTGAGCGCGAAGCCATGCGAGTCAATCTGTCAGAGTCCAAAAAATCAACAAGGAGAAAGGACACGATGTTAGTACACGATCGAAAGGGGCTGGAATACCAACGGATCAGGAAAAAGCCGAATTGCGGCAGTCACGCTACCGTGGCAGCACAAACGTGACGCGGATCAACAACATGACGTCAGGTTGAATTTGCGAGAAAGTCTCACAGTCAGAATTTAGAAATAAGTAAACCGAGTGATCGAACCACTATCGACTGCTTACTACGGTCGGTGTACAGCTCCACCTCCTTTCACGAGTCTCAGACGTATATAATACCCTTACGAGCCTTTACGAGCCCCTCAAGTACGACTGTTACTTCAACCACCAGTACTAACCCCTTTTCTCCTTTTCGCTTTTGATTTTACACTATGGGTGTTGACGGTATCGTGAAAAAGGGCTATCCCAGTACGTTTTCGGTGCTTCTTCTTATCTGTTGGACTCGATTACTCATTCGGGGACGCAGTTTTCTACACGATCTTGTGGTTGTTCGCCATCATTGAGGTATGTATTCGATGGCTGAGGTCTGAGTCAAATTCTGACCGTATGCTTCACATAGCTTGCCATCTCAGGCTGGCTAGTAGCTCGTTTTAACAGTCACCACAATTATCACAGTCTGGGCGAAAGAGATCGAGTGCGATACTTCCTGTTCGTCTCTGCATGGACGGTCCTTTTCGTCCCGTTATTTGTTTTGCTGTTCATCCTAGCCCGGAACTCCGCTGTCTCTAGCGTCTTGTCAAACCTCCTCTTGTACAGTGTTTTCTCTTGCATCTTCGCTCTACGAGGCTTATTTGTGGTTTCATAGTTTGTTCGTGACATGGGTGCTTTGGCTTACGGCGTCTGCTGCGCTTACCGAGTCGGTGGGAGGCGGATTGAACTGTTCGACGGATAATTTCTTCAGGTATTGCGGGCAAGTGAATGCCTTGATTGCCTTTGGATGGATCACTTGGTACGCCGTTTATCGAACGAATTTTGTTCAGTCACTTATCTACTGCCCCCTAGGATACTCCTTTCCTTCGCTTTGTTCGTCACGCTTCTGCTGGGAATCCGCGCCATCAAACGTGGAGAAGGATACAAGGGTCCTCTTGTCGCTGCCTGATCCAGCCTTTCGCTTTCTCCTGCTCTCTCTTTTGTACATAATATGCGCAATTTTTACCTTGGAATTTTCTCTGCGTTATTATTCTGTATTCGTATTAATGTTGTTACTGATGCCCTTTGCTCTGATCTTCGCTTATGTCTGTAATTCTATAATAGTTTTCTCGCCATCATTTACTTGCGTCATTGACTAAGCTCCAGCTCCCAGTGAGAACGTCACGGACAATTCCAGACCTCACCTTGACCATTTACAATACGCCCTATTATCCCTTCACTCTTGATATACACATCCCGAAGCTTCACGCTCCATGGCAGCGAGTAGGACACTCATCGAGGCCAGGAAAGGCTCAATACCCCTAGCACGAATTGCGCTCCGAGGCGAGGCGATCCTGACAAATCCCCGCTTCAACAAAGGCACAAGCTTCACCCACCGCGAACGACAAGCCTTTGGTCTCACTGGTCGTTTACCTTCTCGCGTAAACTCTCTCGACGAACAGATCGAACGGGCATATGAACAGCTTAGTTCCCGCCAGGAGCCTCTCCGAAAGAACACGTTTCTTCAGAGCTTGAAGGATCAGAATTGGGTCTTGTATTATGGACTCATTTCGAAACACCTAAAGGAGCTCGTTCCAATCATCTACACTCCAACCCAAGTGAGTCAACCAACGTCCAATTCAGCTTGGCGCGGATCCCAGATACCCCCTTTTCTTTCGCTCCTTCCGTGTGCCGTTCTCCCGAATCCCCGAATCAATGCTGACTGTATGCGCTCCAATCCTCTTCCCTGGGATCGCGGCTTCTAGGCAGATGCAATTGCCCAGTATTCTCATTTGTTCAGGAGAAGTGAGGGGTTATATTTGACTTTTAGTGATCAGGAGACGATGGAAGAGGAGTTTTTGGAACAGACTGTTAGGCAGGGAAGGGAGGTTGACTTGGTGGTTTGTACGGATGCTGAGGCGATTCTGGGGATTGGAGATCAGGGTGTTGGTGTGAGTGTTTTGACACTAAGCGATTTGAGTGTTGGATGCTAATTAGCCCCTATTCGTATGTGTAGGGTATCGCCGTGAGTGTAGCTTGCTTGAAGATCGGCGCTTCATTCTGAGATGGCTCTCTAGATCTCCACAGCCAAGTCGGTCATGTATACGTGAGCGAGATGAGCGTATTCTAAAGGTCAAATGCGCATATATTGACATTGGTATTGAATTGACAGGTTAATCGGAGGCCTTGATCCTGCTCGATCGCTCAGCGTCATGCTGGATGTCGGTACTGACAACGAAAAGTTGTTGAATGACAAGATTTATGTTGTATGTATTCAAACCCACCATGTGAAGGACCTCTTTGGTTCACGCCTTTGTGCAGGGCTGGCAACACAAGCGAGTCCGCGGAGAAGACTACGACAAGTTCCTCGACAAGTGAGCGATTAACTAGCGGCGGCTTTACTGCTTAGATTTTCTGATGTATTTGCGCAGATTCGTTCAACTCGTCCGCAAATACTACCCACACAGCTTATTACATTTTGAGGATTTTGCCTCTAAAAACGCGTATAACTTGTTGATGCGCTACAAGAAGCACCACGCGGTCTTCAACGATGATATGTGGGTAACATTTTAAGGTATGTACATTGACTACGAACGCTAACGTTCAACAGTCAAGGCACAGGTGCAGTCACACTCGCGTGCTTAATGGCGGCCATCGGTATCGCCAATGACCACGCGCACAACAAGAAAGGTTCATTGGCGAGTCAACGCTATGTCATCATGGGCGCAGGCTCGGCTGGTTTAGGCATCGCTACACAAATCCGGGACGCGATAGTCGCAGCCGACCATGTATCTAAAGAGGAAGCCTGCAGTAGATTCTGGCTGATTGACAGAGAAGGTTTGGTATACGAAACTGGTGAAGGCATGGCGAAAGGTGTGGGCGAAATCAAAGGCCGCTTGGAGGGCTTCGTGAGAAGCGCGGAGGAAGGCTGGAAAGACAACGTTCCGTTGTTGGATGTAGTGAAGAAGATTAAGCCGACTGTCTTGATTGGATGCTCGACTGCCGCCGGTGCTTTTACACAGGAGGTGGTCCAGGCGATGATGGATGGAGGCTGCGAGCGGCCGATCGTTTTCCCGTTGTCTAATCCGAGTAGACTTGTCGAAGCCAAGCCGGACGATCTCATGAAATGGACTAACGGAAAGGCATTAGTCGCAACAGGAAGCCCTTTCCCGCCAGTGAAGATGAACGTTGGTGGCCAGGAAAAGCAATTCATGTGAGCGTATTTATAAATGTTATCTCTTGACCAAACGCTGATCAGGGGCTTCCCAGAATCGCGGAGTGCAATAACGCTTTAATTTATCCAGGCCTGGGCTTTGGGGCAGTACTCGCCAAGACCAAGGAACTCACTGATAAGATGATAGTTGCTGGTGCACATCGACTCGCGGAGCTCTCGCCTGCAGTGCGGAGGCAAAAGAGCGAGGGCAGTGATTACGCTGGAGAAGCATTGTTACCGGATTTCCAAGAGGCTCCGAAGATCAACTTTGAAATCGGGGTTGCTGTCGCTGAAGAAGTTGTTCGTGAGGGCGATTCTGGCGTTGATGGTTTAACAGTTAAAGAAGTTAGGGAGAGAGCGAAGGAAAAGGTTTGGGTGCCGCTTTATGCCGATTATGAGTATGATCCAAAAGGAATGGTGTGAATAGTATACTCAGTGAGCGATCTGCGATATAAGGTCCGTAGAAAGTAACAAGTAGAGATAATCACAGAAGTTGGAAGGTGGAAGAGGTTCTGCAAATTCGCGGGAAGACATGAGGATCGAGTAAATTTGGAATCAACAGAATCTAGGTCGAGTTAACGTTACTGCGACCCTAATCAACACGAGCCTATCCGAAGCGGGCTGGGCGATGACGTGGGTTGATTTTGTGGGCCGACTGATCGGACCGGCGCCGATCGTTGAAAGCTTTGACGCTTAACTTAATTCTTTCATTTATTATTGACTGGATATTTTCTTTGCATTTCACCTTCATCCAGTTTGCGGTGTAACTCAGTTCACTCTTTACATGATGGCTGGGACACTGAAGGTACAGTATGCCTCCTCACCAGGAGATATCATCTATCAATGGGATTAGTGATGTCATCCGCCGAGGAATGCGCTTAGTGATCGTCTGTGACCGTTTAGGCGAATGAGGGTGATTTGGAAGCCAGATGGGGGCATTTGGTCAATTGTCGGGCGCTTTATGCGAGAGGTATATTCCCATCCTAACCCTGTTTTCTATGAATAATGTCGAGTTCCAGCTTATCTTCGCCCTCAGTTTCAGTGGTTAGCCTGAAGGAATTCAGCTTCTATTCCCTTAAGTTTCTGATATTCGCTCAGGGCGTCATGAAAATAAAGCAAGGAGAACGATCGCGTGGGATGACTCGTGTTCCGGATCGCGCGCGCTAAGCGACGGTTTAAACTGGGATGAGCATACTTATGGTCTTCCCACGACTCTTGGTCTTCGCCGTCTTGGGTGGACGTTATCTATTCTCTTGTCATGCCTTCACCTCCTCTGCCAGTCGAGCTCTTTCATGAGATCCTGCAGAATCTAGTTGATGATCTTCATACTCTCAAGCAATGTGCTCTGGCTTGTGGTACTCTTCGATATATCGTTCAACAGCACTTGTTTTCTGAGTTGACGATTCATCGGTTTCCCCTACGTATACAACGAGTCGGATCATCGCCTCCTTCACCTGCTGCTAGCGGTTCTGTTTTAATCCATAGGGGATCATCGCCGATGACGATCGAAGAGGCAGGAGAGGAAACACGATGTTCGTGGCTAGCCAACCCTGCGCACTCACATCTTCTTTCACACGTGCGACATCTGAAATTACAATGCTATCCACCACCATTCGCGAATTCATCAAGAGCTTTATCAAATCAGTATAGCCAGCAACCCGACCCGTCGTTTTTATCTGTTCTTGAGCTCCTACCAGCGGAGAATTTGAATAAGATAACGATTTTAAGACGGTATCGCGATGACCCGTTGTCGGATACGGAGGGTATCCTGACGAGGCTGTTGAGGAGGAGTTTGGGGTTGGTGGAATTGTGTTATGAAGATCGTCGTGTGTCGGCGGCACATCTTGCGGCTGTTTCGAAGTCGATACGGGTGTTGAGGGTCAATGGGACTGAGTTTGTCGAGAATGATGATGTAGGAGAGGATGGTGTTGGGTTCGTGAGATCGTGGCCGAGATTGGAATCTTTGGTATTTCCAGCGAGATTGTTACCCGAGTGTTTAGGGTGGATGGTTGTGGGTGGGAGTGGTGTCGCTGGTGAACGCGTGTTTCCGCGACTGAAGAATTTGTATGTGGGCGACGAGTGTCGAGATGTCGAGGTTGTGAACGAGGTGCTAGAGATGTGCAAATCCACATTACGATCGTTCGTGTATACCCCATTTTGCTATAGTAAGTCGAACTGCACACTTAATTATAGCGTCCATTTACTGATCACACGACCACTTATTCTACAGACTTCTCATCACATCCAAATACCTGCATTAATCAAAACGGAACCGTAATCGAGTTCAATACCCCCTCGACACTTCGAACACTAGCTATCAACTGTCCCGTCATGCTCAAACCCGCATCACGGAATTACCCCAACCCCTTCGGTTATCTAAGCCACACCCTCCGCCGTCTCAGTCGTTCTCAGCCTTGTACCAAACTCGAAATCCTTCACGTCAAATTTCTCACCACAGAACAAGTCGAAAAACTCGATGCACTATTTCCTGGAGGTTTTCCTATCGACTTGTGTTTTCACGAGTTTGATAAACTATTATCTAATACGACGAGGTTTCCGAAGTTGAGAAAGGTTTATTTGACGGTGGGGAGACACTATTTGAGTTTGTTTAGGGATCCTGGGACATTGCCATTGTTGAATGAGAGGGGGATGCTGGGGATTGTGTATGAGGAGGTTTCGGCGAGGAGATTTTGGCTGTGTAGTACCAGGAAGGGGGGGATGGAGAGCGTGGAGAATCTACTTTGGGATGGGAGGGTGTGCGAGTTCGTGTAGTGCTGGTTCTCTTGGACTTGATGACTCTAACTCCTATGGACTGGCCGTACTTTGGTGATTCCTTGGTTGTGAATCATGATTATTCGCGAAGGAAGCGAATATTGTCTTCGCTGGCTGCAGTTCCTTGACGACTGCGTTTTGTATTTTGCTCATGAGGGATGAAACACGACACTTGATACAAGTTTTGAATGTATCCATATACACAAAGAAACGCAATGGGAGTCTTCTCGAGCAGGTACAGAGAGTGACATTCAGACATCAGTCAAAACGGTGGTGACGGTGGTAACTACCTGGGTGCCTCGCAACACATATAACGCACGCTACATTTCTTCGCTGCTTTAACTGTTCGTATATATTAGTACGGATATCATGTAGACTAGCCCATCTGAAAAGAATTAGATTATGCGCGGTCCCGTCATGAATGTCTCCGGTCGAGCGTATGGTCCTCAGACCACAATCTTACAATTTAATGCATAAATATCATACTTCACTGTCTAGCATTTCCACTGCCTTGCATGCGGCAGAGCATCGAGCAACATATGAGCTTCGCGCTAGATTTTCCTACTACTCAAGCTCAAGGAAAATATGTCTCATGGGAGCTACGGCAAGAATCGGAAAGGTATGTTTCCTCACTTCTGTTTTAACAAGAAAACATTACTATAGTTGTCGAGAATCAACGGGACCAATATGATCAAAGGAGATACAGGACAATAGTTGGTGTTCAGACTCGTCTAATACTTTTGCTACCAAGTTAGAGAATAAGTAAATTTCTATTCAATTGAATTTCGGGCTGTCGTAAACAAAAGTATTAGCGCTCTACACGTATTTTGAACTCAATGTGTCGGTGCGCTGATATGGCTCCTTCGATCTTGCAACTTGGCATAAATGGTTGAGAAATTGTACATAAACATGTAGAATTTGGGTCCGGAAGATTGCCCAACACTAGGAGTGATTGGCCTGAAGTGAATGACAGCCTTCATTTCAACACCGAAGTATCCCCTCACTAAATGATCAGGTTTGTTTTTCTGGGTTAGTGCCAAAAGAGAGACCAGCGCTGATTCGTATGAATTGTAACTCCGAGTCGGGTCGTTGTTTGATTCCTTCCAGTCATGGTGAGCAATCATGGGAGCTCCGTCCTACGATCTGTATGAGCAGGCTCAATGTGAAAGGTACAAGTAAACGTACATAACTCGCCGCAATTGGGAGCTTGTGGCTACGAAGTTCTTCTAAGTCGATCAGACTAATGGGAAAATCCTGCAGCGTCCCGTCCGCCCTGAACAAACGAGTAAATTCAGGGTGTATTTCTCCCTAGGTGCCTTGTGAGTAGCTGCTTTGAGAGTGATTGAACACAGGAACGCACAAATGTAAGCTCATGAACAAAACTCAAGAAAGGTGGTCTACTCAGGTGAATCACTTGAAGAGCGTGAGCAACCTGCGAGATTGGAAGCGATGGCAAGCTTGACATATTCTTGAAAAAGGCTGAGGCATATATGTAAAGCGCCCCCCTTGCCATCGGAGACGGCCACGAGAGAGAGATTGCGGAATCTGGTAACTTTTTTGGTTCTGGAAGTTTACTCAGAGACGACGCTCAAGAAAAGGAGAATGAAGACCTACGATATGGTATTTGCCCCAGAATCCTAGCTGACCGTAAAGCATGTCTATGTTCTTCTTCCTCCGCTGTGCCAATATTTATTCCGGATCTTTCAGGATCAAGAATGAAATCGGAGAAAGACTTGTGATAGACTCGGATGTGTTGGTGATTGTCGTGTGCGTCCTGAGGGAGAGGCACATAAAGAACGGAGTGAAGCTGGCGGAGGGCACCATACGTGACATTGGCTGACATTCCCAACCAATTGCACATAACGACGAGTGATACCTTCGCCATCTCTCCCCACACATCTGGAAAGAATACAACAAAGGCGAGGATTTCCGTGAGGTGAGGGATATTCTGAGGGGGAACCTGCGACATGAGGTATTGATAAAGAGCGTCTAAATTGGCCATTGGCTGGACCCCTCTGGTTACGAGAGCGGAAGACTGGGGCTCAGAGACATTATCGATGAGATCGAGAATAAGTTCGAAACGAGATATTGGATCACCGGCAACCAGATCGCCGACAAATCGAACCACAGTGTCTGCATAAGCAAAAAGCCCGAGGGCTGCGGCGAGGAGCTTCAAAAGCTGGCTCTCGGGAGGCCACTGATGATGAAGTGACTGGATCACGGGATCAGAATCCCTAATCTTGTTGAATTCGGTGCGAAGAAAGCGCTCGACGTCTTGGCACGCTTCTGGAGAGTCAACAGAAACCTCTTCTTTGCTATAGAAGGCTAAGGGATTCATGTGTGTTGTGATATGAGCTTCCGGGCGGCTGGAGATAACCCAAAGAAGAGGGGCTCGAGGATGGGTAGCTACAAATGCGTGGATGGTGGATAAAAGCTGAATTTGATCTTGCTGTCCTTTGCACTCGTCAAGGCCGTCGATAAATATCAAAATTGGCTCCGAATCACGATGAACACGCAGTATCGCAAACGGCTCGACAATGAATTTGTTGAACTGGACATCTGTTGACTTCTCCCAGAGCTTTGGGTCAGCCTTCGCCTGCGAGCGAATATACTGACAGTATTTTTCATGCTGAAGGGCAATCTGATATGCAAGGGTGAATATCACCTTCGCCGGATCATTGCGTCCATTCGGGGCGGAGAAGAAAAGGGCAGCCAGGATAGCTGACTCCTTTTTCTCGAGCTCTGCAATCGTCTGCATGATAGCCGATTTGCCCACACCAGCTGGTCCGACAAGCCACTGGACTCGTTTTGTTGGAGTCTTGAGTCTCGATCGAACCCTCTCAATTATGGCCAGTCGCGTTTGAGGGTGGCAGCGTGGTGGGGGAAATCGAGCTGACGAGTCGAGTTCAGCCCCTCGTAGAGTGTGTGCTGCGAATACCGTCATAACTTAGACAATTATGAGCATTTAATAGTCAGACTTGTAACGGGATATCTCACAATGGTCGTTGGTAGAAGCATTAACCATGACTGGATTGTGCATGACAAAATTTCTGGCATAGGAGAAGAGCCCTGAATTATCCTTTAGATAATTTTCGGATTGTGAAGGGTGGGTATAGCGAGTGGACAAGTCTTCTGTAGATATGGAGTCAGCGAGCTAGAACCAATCACTAGACTAGAAGTGAACAGATTTCGTGATGGGCTCACGTTCTTGGCTAGTAGGGACATCGTCATTTCTCACCAGTTCTATGGCCTCTATGCCGTTTCTGGCCACTTCTTGAAGGAACTGGCGAGGTTGAACAGCCCGCAGGGTTTCACGGCGACGAGAGGTTGCAGGCACTTCAGGAGCTCTACCTGACCAGATCCGAATCGACTCCAGACAGGGAAGAATTGACTCGGGACAAATAGGCATTATAGCAATAATGCTCGAAGACGAACAAGAGGGTCAGTAGGGAAGAAGGTCTCGCTGATTTCTGTGAGAAGCGGATGGGTGTCGTGACACGTTAGGTTCAGCGTCTACCTTAACAGCATTCAAGCGCTCGGGGAGGTCTGGTGTCCAACTGTCAGGCCCTATTTGGCTCGCGTAGCTCTCGTAAGGCATGCAGCAGGAAGGCGAATAGAGCCGATATGTTATCTGAACAGAAGATAGTGCGACTCTGGATGACACAGGAAACTCCAGATTAGATGCATGCTATCAGAAGGCCCATGTGATCGCTGATGCAGTCTGCATTTGAATTTCGGCCGCTACCAGAATCTCTTATCCGTCAGCGCTTAAAGCAAAACTTACAACACCAAATCGTTCCGTAATGTGGTGCGAATAGGCTCAGGCTTGCCTGAAGCAGAATATCAAAACATTGGCAGATGTTGAAAACAAGAAACGAGATATGCAAGAACTCCTAATTAAATCTAAATCCTCAATGTATCTAACTATGCTAGTGGTGTGTATAAAAGTAACATGAACGAAACGAAAGTATGATAAAAACCCATCCCACTGGAAAACCAACAAGCAGTCAAAAAAGCCTGCATCCTGAAACTCATCTCGACCAAACTGAGAAGACACTCTCACTCATTATTAAGCCCATGGATTCGCACCAAATCCAGGTACACCCGATCCAGCTTTCCTGCCAACATGTCCAGGAACAACCCAAGCATCCATCCCGTTCCTCCCACCACTGGGGCTAACACCATCACTTGTACTAATCGTACCATCCGCAGAACCAAATGATAAACCCGAGCTACTATCCATCCCCATACCAAAAGACCCATACGATTCATTCGTCGAGGGACTGAAAGCCAGGGAAGGTGTCGAAGACATCGCGAACGGATTATGTGAAGGAGATGTGAAACCTTGTATTGTTGATGGTGGGGAGCGGAACGTTGTCGTCGGGGGTGACATTGCTGAGCTTGACGAAGATCCCCAAGAGGGTGTCTCGAAATCACTACCAAACGATAACGTCGGTGGCGGTCTATAACTCGACATAGAAGGCGACGAAGCACCCCTCCCTCCCCCAGCTCCAGTATACCCAACATCCTCGGCATCCTCCTCTTCGTCTCGCAACGAGAAAGACTGCGCAAACTGCTTAGTCAATCTATCTTTCCTCTCATCCTCCAACACAGCCGAAGGCGGAATCGGTGCCGACACACTTCTCATCCCACCACCAAACGCACTCACACCCATACCCACACGAGAACCCAATGTAGCCGTACTAGAAGGCAAAGGCGAAACTGTACTAGGCGACACCTTCAACTCTTCCGGTCGTTCATTAACAGCTTGTCCAATCATCTTTCTCATAGCGTCTAAATCGAATCCAGCATGTTTAGGTATATGCGCAACTGCTGCCTCCTCTTCACCTTCATCTTTCTCAGGTTTTCTTGCAGTCGAAGGTGCATCTGATGGGCGTGAAGGACTGTTCGGTGTGGCAGGGGTATGTGGTCTTGGTGTAGCTGAACGTGAGGTAGGAGCTGAGGATCTGATTTCGGTTGAGACACGTCGAGGTGTTGTAGATGTTGTGGGAGTATTAGGTGAAGCCATACGTGGAGGAAGATCTTCATCGTCTTCTTCGCCGAGTGCATTGATTGGTGGTAATGCTGTCGCTGCTGCTGCTACGGGGGCGGGTGTAGAGGTGGAGGCGACGGAGGGCTTAGTCTTAGCGTACGATGAAGCAGTCGGCGGTCGTGATACGTATTGACTCGAAATATTCGACGTTGATTTCTTCTTCTTGCTCTTCCCAAACCAGCCCTTCTTATTTTTCTCAGCCTCCTCCTCACGCACCACAATTCTATCCTCCGTAAAATCCGGCTCCTACATCCCAACAATCAGCTTCGAACAAAAATGCACAAAAGAGAAGAAAAGTGACATACCACAGGCTCATCAAAATAATCAGCCGAAACCGGAAACCCAAGCTGATCCAAAATCAACGGCATAAACGTCCTATAGCTCATATGACCAGCAATCTTATCCGTAACCTCAACATTCTCCAATCCCTCCACACCACCAACAGCCCTCAACCCAGCAACAGTACCCACACCACCACTGGTAGCTCTAAACAAATAATTCAACACCCAATCATTCTTCGCAAACGCATTAACATATCGTCCAGAAACAACAGTCCTCGTCTCAATCCAAGCATTTTGAGATGCGGTAAGCGTAGCACCGAGGAGGAATACATCCTGGACTATACCATAGGCTTTAAGTCGTGCGAGTTCGAGTAACGCGTAGAAGATGACTCTGGCGCCTAGGGAAAAGCCGATGAGAGTTATCGGTCGAACGCCGAGATGTCGTTGAAGGAGAACGTCGGCTAGGACTTTGCCTGCTGCCTTTGCGCGATCGAGAGCGTTGGACCAAGGGTTATCGATTAGGTACCCGAGTTTCGTGAGGATGATGGGCCATTGGAGGGCGCTCATGAGTGCAGTCATGGCTGTTGCTTGGAGGATGGTTAACCCGACTTGGGAGAGAACTTCTTGTGTCATAATTTTGAGAGCGCTTCCTGTTTCTCTGATCATTTCGGGTTCCCAGAGGACACTGAAGACGTCCCCGACTATGGGATCGAGAACGCTGAAGGGGAGACGAACGTCGTCGTTGATGCCGGTCATGAATCTGCGAAGGTGTGTCAGTTATGCCCATCGTGAGTTATGACGACAGCACGTACCCTGAGACTGTCAGAATACAGTTGACTCGCTTGTTGTTGTGAAGCGGTAGTATGTCAAATGTTCGTACTTCTCGTGTACGCTTTGCCATCCCATGTCCGGCGATAGCACCTCCAGTGAGTACACCTCCAGTGGTGATAGCCGCTGCACCAGCTGTTCCTCCTAGGAATGCTCCCGTACCCGTTATTCCGATTGTTGTGAATGCGCCTGCGAGACCAACACCAATTACTGGTGCTAGAAGGCCTGCAGAGAGTCCAATGACGAGACCACCACCTGGCAAAAGTATAAGAAATGGATAGAGGAAGAGAAAAGGAGAACGTACCGAGAGTGGCGAGACCCATCATCATGTATCGTCTTCTTTTCCCTGCCTTCTTCACACCTTCAACGATCTCCTGTTGTTCGAGCTTCTCGATGCCCTCTTGGATTTCTAGAGCCTCGGTCACACGGCTCTCGAATCGCACCACGTCTATCCAGCCCAGACCTAGTTTCTCTGCTACTCGTTCGAGTAGCACGCGAGATCGTGCATCATAGACGCTATCTGCGATCAAAATGAGGAAAAGGTCGCATAGGATTGTCCAGCGAATATCGAGAGTGACGGATTTGTCTGCACTGGAAAGCGTAGTGGTCACGCCTGCTAATGAACTGGTAGTGGTTGAGTTTAACACTTGTGCAGTCGTCTGAGTAGGATTAGAGGTTGTATTAGACGTCGAAAAGTTATAGTTCGGTGATGTGGGAGTTTGCGGGGGAACTTTGGCAGAATCGGCATCCTTTGGAGGTTGAGGTGAGGGCTCGACGAGAGTTAGGACGGAAATATCGTCAGCGTCGTCCATGTCGGGATGATCTGGTTGCCGCGAGGCGGCAGCAGCCTCAGCCTCGGTTCTGCGTCGTGCTTCTTCAGGATCGTATTCTGGATTTGCAACGGTGTGGGTGGTCATGAGCGACGGTACAAGATCCATGGCCTGAACACCGTGCTCTGCCAGCTGCTCGATCATCTTCTGCTCTGTTGGTCGCCCATCGCACGAGTCAGATAAGAATCAGGCACAAATGAATTGAACGTACCTTGTGTCTCGAGTTCCATGTGATAGTACAGCCGGCCCATGATCTTCAATGACCAGAGTTCCATGTTTCCAGCCGCAGCTTTGAGCTCCTTTCGCTTCTGTAGCTTCAGCTGCTGCAACATCTCTCTCGCAGTCAAAGCACACAAGCCGACATAAGCAATCCTCTGCGCCTCCGTCAATAGTTTCTTCGTCGCTTGCATCTGACTGAGCGGAGTCATGGCCTTGTCCTCGTCGAACAGGTATTTTGTGCGCAGATGTACTTCATCGTTCTCGTCCTCCTCCTGCATCCGCAGCCGGGTATATTCGCTCTCATTTTGATCGGCCTTAGAGCGCCAGTCGTAGCCCATATCGTCGATATCTATCAGAGTGCCGGTAGCATTGGCTTGCTGAGCTGTTTTGTTGGACTGGGACTGGTAGTGATACTTCTTGCGGTCCTCCTCGTCGAGCTCAGTAGCGTTGAAGTCATCGCGGACGACGGGCATGTCCTGCCAGCCATCGTCGTCATCATCGTCGAAGACGTTGGAGGGAGGAGGCGGGGCGGTCGTGACTGGCATGGCATCGGATGGCAGCGAATCCCGCAGCGCTGAGCGGTATGGCTAATTTAGCCCATCAAAGTGGAAATCCATTCTCACGCCATTTCTTGGTCTCATCCACTCATACCCTCTTCTTCCTCACACGACCTATCTCTCGTACGAGCTCGCACAGCAAGAAATATAACTCGGCTCTCTAGTCTCCAGAGGATGCTATTACTACACGCGTGGCCAGTCTGATACGGGCACCGCAAGTCATGAAACGCGAATGAGTCACCCTCTCCTGGCATCACTCGACATGTTTCCATCTCCGGAAACGGTCTCCTTATATTCGCCTAACCATTGGACTGCGTCGTTGTTGGTCCGGTCAACAAGTTAGAGCCATGATTTCTTTAGTAAAACTACGAGAAACTTACAAGGATGTTCTTGAACAGTATAGTTTTTATCTAGCCTATGCAAAAGGAAGAAGACGGTCCATACTACATGGATGAACAACTGAACATTCTCTGAATAGCTATGGACTCTGATTCGAATGAAGTTTCGATAAGAAGCTCTTATTGGTTTGAGGTGTAAGGTGGCAGCGTTGTCCATTGTTCCTCGTACATCCTTTGATCTTGCGATGGAACTTCTTGTCCTCCATTTCTAATGCCAGAGGAAGGGACACCGCTTGCACAAATTACCCGTGAGTACAACCGATCCCCTTGAACCGAAGCAATGGGATAATCATGGATGTGCGCTTACCGACTCCTCTTGCATGGTCCTTATCCCACCAACTTGGGACTGGGATGGCGGCGGAGTGGCAGAATCCCCTATACGGCTTGTACATGTGCCGAGTACAAGGATAGAGCGCTCTGGTGCTCTTTGAATCCCCGATCACTCTGGCGCTGCAACATATCATTCTGCTTCATTAACTCGTCTTTTCTTGCCGTGAGGGTATCATGCTCCGTTTGTAGGGTTATCTGACATACATTTTTAATGTTTGAAATCGACAAAGTGTATCTGACGGCGAAACGAGAGCCTGTCAACGTACGTGCAACGCGATTCGTCTCAAGATCCGATCCCTCGCTGATCATCTTCTTATCCTCTTGTGGGATTGCATAGAGATGTGCTTTGATTTCTACGGCTTCTTTGCTTACACCGAAAAACTCCTTGATGAACTTGCCAACTCCGGGCATCGTGGATGAATTAGGTTAACCTGGTGTAATTAAGTGGCCCCAGTGAGCTCTCAGGTCTCAGATGAGAAAGGAGTACTAGTGCGTACATCATATTCGCTTAGCTCTGAATAGCACATCTTTTACATGTTCGGTCAATGTCTATTCTAGTGATCTGAATATCGTTCATGTTCGCATGAAGTTCATTTAGCTATCGAACTTGCCCTAGTCAAGGTTGAGCTAGAGACTGAAATTCATTTCACTCGACACTCAGAGTCAATATTATGCGCGTTACGTAGTTATCTCAGCATCAACCCTATAGGAGCGAGGAAATCCTGGCAGAATGAGCAACCCGAAGCCCCATGATCATTACCGTCTGCCTGGGAACCCTAGTTCGGGTTTTGTTTGCGCAACCTCCGCAACGCTACTTCAAGGTCTCTAGTTTGCTGCCGAAGCTTAGCATTGTGATTTTCCATCTGTGAATTCTCCTCCTCTAGAAATGCAACATCGTTCTCTAGATCTACGAGCGTGTTTTAAGGAGGAAATTCTTCTCGATACAAAGTGTGCCACTAACTTTGGAATTTTGTTTGACAGTTCAGAAAAGCGACATTTGCTTTTGTTAAGCTCAGAACGAATAGTGAATTCCTGATCACGTTGCTCATCGCCACGTAGTTCACATGTAGTTAAGAAGAAAGAGTCATTGCTCATGGCTTTAGATCTAGAGTACTTAACTGGCAACTAAGAAACGGCAAGATCGCGGTTGATCCGACTTGACTTCCGATCACTCCATTTAAGTCCATCAACTGATCCCAACATTAACCAACAGAAACAAATAACCCATGCTCTAAGTACGAACTATGTAAACAGTAAGACTCAGAGACACTCCCAGACTCCTCCCCAGTCCTCTTGCGCGAGGCATGGCCCTGGCGGGCGGGACAAATAAATGCAAAGAATAAACAAGAGACAAACAAACTAAGTCGAGGCGGAACACCTGCCTCGCGCAGCGAGGGACTGGCAAATAACGTCGTCGACCTCGCTGACAAAGGCTCCGCCTCTGCTGACAAAGCGCCAGGAGTGACAACAGAGTGACAACCGCAGACTCTCTTAACACCGACTCGCATCCAGGCCTTCCTTGTCCCATCCTTGTCTCCTCTCTTCAGCTTGTGCGTATTGCCATTGTGTGTATTTCTGTACCTCACTTCAGCTTTCAAAGAGGCACTGTATTCAGTGAGTAGCTGTAGCTCAACAATACACACGCCAACTTATCACCTTTTTCAGAACCTTTCAGGTATATCTTGGTCCAATCGTTTCGCAGTGCCCGAATCTCTGAGGAGTGGAAATTCTTGGAAGACAACTAACTGCAAGGAACTATCCAAGGGGCAAGATGCGGTTATTCTCCTAGAAGCACAATTGTCAAAGCCAAAACGCCTTCCAATGTTGACGTTGGTGTCGAGGTCTCAAGGTTCCTTTCTCAACGCCCTGCTTCGCC
The DNA here is from genome assembly GCA_027627405.1 of Leucocoprinus birnbaumii. Taxonomy (NCBI): domain Eukaryota; kingdom Fungi; phylum Basidiomycota; class Agaricomycetes; order Agaricales; family Agaricaceae; genus Leucocoprinus; species Leucocoprinus birnbaumii. Next base: position 3,715 of record JANIEX010000154.1, on the reverse strand, counting down.
GGACATTTATTTTTAGGCCATTTCCTTCGTCAAAACATTGTTTTGATGTCTGTAACAACGCTGCAAATAGTAGAGAAATGCCTACGAAAGGGAACGCCCATATCTTCACTTGCAGTTTGCAAGGTGTTCGAAAGGTACGCACCTCACCCTTCTACTTGAAACTTATGTTCATCGTATGCTGTAGGTCTCATCTGCTGACTGGAAACCATGCGCGGATCTGTGCAAAATGGACATCATATTTTGCGCTCAGCGATACACCATTCATCAAACCCTCCGAAGTTAAAACATTCCAACCTCCACAAGCTCTTGACTAGGGTATATTCGAGGAGACCTTCGATCTTGTTCTTCTCCGACATCCCCTTGAAGCGGTGGAGAAAAAATTCCAAGATTCATTTTATTCTCCACCGGACACATCTGTACCTCCCGCTCCCGCTTCAGCGTCAATGACTGCGTCTAAACCCCAATAGAGCTTTGCACTTGAATCAAGTACCACCACTTTAACGTGCATTGTTGGAAATGTCACCGGTGGAGGAAGTCAGGGACGTTAATACCATTCAGACGCCTCCTTTTGCATATTGATTTTGTCACTGTATGTTCCGTGCTTTATGTGCTTATATCCTATTTATTGTCCCTCAATATACTACGGTAATACATTTTGATATTCAAACTCTCGAGAAGCGAGTCGCTGCCAGCCCTAATATTCATAATGACAAATGGTTTTTGAGGGAGACGATTTTCATGTTACTAATATTAGTCCCCTGAGATCTATATGTTAATTACCCTATAGCGAGCTGTGTATATATGTTTTAGCTAATCTTTGTGGATGGCATGAGCCCAGGACGACGAGGAGAGGGGACTTGGGGGAGGGCCTTGACTGAGGCAGGCGGTAGGCAGTGGCTGGTAGTAGTCACATCAGTGTCACATCAGGCCTCATTGGCTGGAAGCTTAGATCAGCGTTCCAAAAAGGCAGGAGTGTCCGAGTCGACGACGTTATTTGCCAGTCCCTCGCTGCGCGAGGCAGGCGTTCCGCCTCGACTTAGTTTGTTTGTCTCTTGTTTATTCTTTGCATTTATTTGTCCCGCCCGCCAGGGCCATGCCTCGCGCGAGAAGGACTGGGTAGGAGTCTGAGACACTCCCGGCCTCCAGCCTGACAGCCTCTAGTTTTTTTGCGCTTTCCTCGTCTTATAACTTGAGCCCAATTTATATGAGCCCTGAGAGCCTGGATTTGGTTGGCGAAACTGAGGCTAACACCATGAAAGTGGAAATCCATTCTCACGCCATTTCTTGGTCTCATCCACTCATCTCCTCTTCCTTCCACACGACCTTACCGTACTTAAGGCCTCTCGTACGAGCTCGCACGGCAAGAAAATTCAGTCGACACTCTCCGACAGACTCGGGGAAAGCGCACGTGCCATGGTGATGAGCCAGACGTCATTAATGACTTTGGCCGACTCCAGCTGAAAGTTCAGCCCCATCCAGCTCCAGGCTCCAGAGGATGCTATAACTACACGCGCAGTCAACCTGGGCCTGAAGGCTGATAGCCTGATACGCACACAGCATGTGTTGTTGCCCATGAAACGCGGATTATTCACCGTCACCTCTCCCATCACTCGACATGTTTCCATCTCCGGAAACGGTTTCCTCCTCGTGTTCGCCTAACCATTGCACCGCGTCGGTGTTAGTCAGCTCGGATGCGATTCTCAAGCCAGAGTTATGGCTACTTTAATATAGATACTGGAAATACAAGGATGCTCTCCAACAGCGTTGATCAAGCGATTCGTTTAGTATTGGACCTAAGCAACCAAGGGTGATCACCCGTTTTATCAAATTGGAATATCCAACCCTAAGCTGAGCTGTGCTACTACAGGAACCTTCGCGTCGCCTGAGCGCAACGTGCGGACGCTGTAGCTGGAGATGCTCCCTATGGCAACCCCGCACCCGCACAGACCACCTATAAGAACGAGTTTACTTCCGGGACTCTCCCTTACCGCCTCTGTGTGGCTAGAAACGACTCTGACCTGAGGTCTTTGCCGTTACGACTTTTCACGACTTTTTCACGACTTAATTTGTGAGTGCTACCTTCTTTAGCTATTGTGTGTTCGTGCTGACGACTTTCTCGAGATAGCTGCGGACGGCTTTGCCTTGCTGGACAAGACAAATTGCCGCTGGAACCTCCGTAGACTAACGAGTCAACTGATCCTTCTGACTTGCCCATACCACCACCACACTATAATCAATAATGGCCGCCCAAGTTCTCTCACCAACCACCGCTCGCTCGTTCAGCACGTCCTCGAAACCCATGAAATCCATCCTCAAGCTCAATCGTCCTAAACCTCTCTCACCCATCCTCACCCACTCACAACCGCCCTCCCCAAGCCCCTTTCCTTTCTCCGCAAGCTTCGTCTCAATCTATCTCACGCCCTCGAACTCTCCTACGTCCGCCATGAAGGAGATGAACTCCGCTATGACGATGAAAGGCGCAACTTCACCTACAATAATGGGTGAAATGGTCCAAGGGATACCCCAATCTCCTTGTGTGTACTCCCCTCCACCAACGGCCGTAGGAATGTTCAAAGGGATACCGAAATCTCCTCATGTGCATTTCCCTCCCTCACCCGCGATCGTTTCAACTTTTGGTGTAACGCATTCACCGAACACTTATGATCGAGCTCCGATTTCTGTTTCGCCCAATCCTCTGGCGTTACCTTCGTGGGGTGATAGAGTGTATTCGCCGACGATTGATGGGTTTAGACTTAATGGCGCTGTTGCTGCCGGTGCTAGTGACACGAGTGAGGACAGTGATACGGACACACAGAGTCCTGGGCTATTCAAGACTTTACGATTCGGTACCTTTGGGATTTCGAGTCCTACGCCTGCCCAGTTGGGTTTCGAGTTCGGTATGGAAGAGGATCCCCGGAGTCCTCGACCACCTCGTGCCACCACCACCACCACCTCTCCTCCCCTCTCCAAAAAATCCAAGGACTCGATAAAACCCGTACAACTCATACCTACCCGTCCCGCACCTCCTCCCCCCTCCAACGCACCATTACCACCTTCCGAAACTCGTACTCGCGCTAAACCAAGCAGTATTAAATTCGCAACAAACCTCGCCCTTCCACTCCGTCCACACAGCCCAACAACGTCCCTCGCTAAATCATTAACCACTTATCCTCGTTCTCCATACCCTACTGCGCCCCTTGGTTCACCTACGTCTCCTTCATTGCCTACTCCTGAAGTACCGGTGTCTCCCTCGGATGCTGTAGGCCGAGAGAGATTGTTGTTGAGACATAGAGGGAATAATCGACGGACCTTGAGTTTGGATGATAAGAAGCTGTCGAGGAAGGGTAGGAGGGGTGGTGGGACTGCGTATCCTAAGTCACCTGCTCCCGTTAGTGGACGTGGCATCGGGAAGGGGAAAGGAGGAGGATTCGTTGTTGCTCCTTCGCCTCTGAGAAAGGCGTTTGATTATAGTGTCGATTCTGAGGACGGAGATGATGAGGAAAGTGAAGGAGAGGAGGAAGTGTTGAGTCCTGTTGATGAAAGTTGTACGAAGACACCTAGTATGACTACGACTTCAAGGACTACTAGGAGGAAAAAACCGCCTCCACCACTTAGTCTCGATCTCCCTTCCACTAACGCTCCTCCCAACAAACCTATCCCAAACACCCTCAAGCCCTCATTTGTAACTGCAACAACTACCACGACAACCGTAACA
>JANIEX010000153.1:0-53529 GCA_027627405.1 Leucocoprinus birnbaumii | reverse complement strand
CCACCGGGGACCCACGAAAACACACCCTCCTTCATCGGCGGCAACTCCTTCATCGGCGGCAACTCCTTCCATCGCTCCCCCACCCACTCCCCACCCCTGCTGCTTCTGCAACTCATCCCAAAGCGACGTAACAACCCCATGCACCCACCTTCTCCCTCTCCTCCATCTTCTTCATCTCCTTCCTCCTCCCCGCCTCCTCTCTCGACCCCATCAAAACCAACGACCATAAATTACTAATAATCAACGCAACAATCACAAACCACATAATCGTCGTACTAGAACTCTGCTCCCAAGCATCTCGGATTAATTCTAGTGCGCCTTTAGTCGAACGTATAGCTACTTGTGATGCTCCTTCGAATGTGTCCCAGGCCCATTGGAGACCGCGTTGATTACGTTCTTGTTCGCGACGTTTGGATTCTTCTTCCGACGAGAGTCGTTTTTCGTTAGAGATGGTGGAGATGAGGGTTATGTCTCCTGTTGATGCGGAGGAGACTGCCTCGGGGAGGACCGAGGGGTCTAGACCTTCGGGAATGAACTCGGACTGGTGTTCTTGGATGTATTTGCGCATGGCTGTTTCAAGTTCGGAGTGATAGGTTTTTTGACCGTCGATCGCAGATTTCTCGATGATCGCTGCGTGTTCAAGCGAAGTATCAGCAACAGTCTCAACAAGAGAAGCGAGATAGACTTACATCGGATAAAACTACGACCTGTCCATTCAACCTGGGTTGTAACCAACAATCTCGTCGACACAGAACTCGCCCACGTCACACAAGTCTTGGTCTTGACAGAGAAAACACCACCACTCGGTACATCCGGAGTCCGTGTCGTCGTCACAGTCGTGATATACTGCTCCGGATCATTATACACCATCTCATCCCTAATTTCGCATTTAGTCTGTTTTGGTCCAAGACTAGCGTTCAAGGGCTTGATGTACGACATATTCCGCGTCAGTAGGTTCGATCCAGGTGCAGTGGGTTGCCAATCCGACATTTGGATATCTAACAAAAACCCATATTAATTGAGTGGACCTTTCGATCAAAAGATGAATGAAGGCGCACCTATGAGTTTCTGATCCACAGTCATAAACTCCTTAATGAATCCACTCGCAAAGATCAAATTATGTATCCGATCAGGAGTCCCCGGCAAAATACAATCCAACGCAGTCTCGGTATAATGTCCACCCTCCTTCGCACACGAACACGTAGTCACTTTCGGTGCCTTCATAAGAGCCCCCGTAGTTGCTGCTGTCGTGGCAGCTATAGTATTAGGAGCAGGACCTATCGATTCACCGTCAAATGATGGTCGACTACTGTTAATTCCATCCTCAGGTCTTGCCAGCCGCCAGATGTTATATATCACGTCATATGTCGTGTCACGGGAGAGAAAGGAGGCGAACGTGTATTTCGCTTGTCGAGTTGTTACTTGGATGGCATTGGGGATAACGAAGGCGGTCATGCGTTTTTCTAGGTGTGTGATTTCGTACATTGGAATGGAGAGCTGCGATCGTTCGTTGTTAGTGTTGCGCCCCCTTGGAAAGGGAGGTTGATTGACGTACATCAGTGATCCAGCCGAAAATGTTCGCGTGGAAGCATATGTGATTTTCTGAAATGTAGAGTCGACCTTGTATCAGGATTTCTCGCTGTAGTGCGCAGCCGTAGTCTAGAATCCGTTAGTAGACGAGGGTTGAGGAGGAATGGATAGGCACACCTTCAATCAGATAATCGCCCTCTGGTATGTTGGAAAACAACTCGTGGAAATCTGCATTTCTCTTATTGCTCGCTACCGCAAATCCCGTCACTGGTATTTCATCCATGTCGTCTAGAATCGATGCACTATCCCCTGAGTCATCCTCGTCCGAACTAGCATCCAATCCAGAATAATATTCCGGTCTATCCTCTGGATAATACTCCGACGCGTTATCGCTGGCTACTGAAATAGACGTGCGTCTCGCTCCTGACTTGGCTTGTGACAGCCGTTTGGATCTCGAAGAGCTCGGTGAGAAGTCTGCCGACCTCACTTTGACATGACTCGTTGAGCCAGGGGGTGAGCGTGTAGAGTAAGGTGGAGATCCGGGAATCGAAGACTTCCTCGAGGCGACTGAAACGGTACTCCTCTGAGCTTGATGGGCGGCAGAGCTAAAGGAAGCTTGGTGAGCGGCAGAGAGTGTCGGTTGAGCCATAGCCATGCCCGATGCTGCTATAGCACTTGCGAGACCAGAGGGTTTGCGGGAAGTCGATCTCTTCCAGGGTCGCTTCTTCTCTTTTGTACCCCCATTGGTGGTGGTGGACATGAGGGATACCGCATCCGAGTCTCGAGGTGGTATTAATGAAGCACTGCCATTCGCCTGCTCAGCGCCCTGGAGAGGAGGAAACTCGGTCTTCGACGCAGTAGGAGACTCGACGATAGGCGTCATTATTATAGTACCGTTCTCTCCCTGCCCAGAATCACGAGTTGTTTCAGGGGCCGTAGCAGAGCGAGCGTGGTTGGCGTTGATGTTTAGGGATCGATTCGAGGAAGAGTGTCGAACTTCCTGCGCCTTCGGTTCTAGTGCTTTGGGCATGGCTGATGACGTATTGCCCCTCTCTTGTGGGTCGTCGTAGGGTGGGAGCGGAGCTGTGGCCGTAGAGGGGGTTGTGGGGCGTGAACGAGAGCCAGGCGCCGAGGGTTTGGGAGTCGTGGGGGACGACGAGGAAAGAGCAGTGGGGGTGGGCAGAGGAGTGATGTCTGATTCTGAAAGTTGGGAGGCAGTGACAGATGTCGTACGACCCGAACCTGACAATTCACCGGCGTCAGTTTCCACATCACGAATATGCCGGTCCGAAGTCTCGGCGGATTGACTATCAGAATACGATGATAATGAAACTCGTGCAGAGCGCGGCGAGGGCGGTATCACCGTCACATTGGGCTGTGAGCTCGTCGTCGAGTCCAGCGAGGACCTGCTCGAGGCGGTCGTGTGGATCGTGATGATCGGTACTCTGTTCGAGCTCGAAGCGGGACTCGGGTTATTTGGGGTGGTAGGTCTGGAATATCCCTTCTGAGAGACATGATCTATGGAGGGATGGGCGGAAGAAGATCTTCGGGATCGCTGTGAGGAGCTGGCCGAAGCGTCAGACTGGTCGCGGGAGTGCGACGTCGGCGAACTGGCCTTGACAAATTTTGACAAAAATCCCGGCGCCATTCCCAACTCGCTTTACTCTTCTCCTCCTATCAGACGCTCCTGACTGTCCTTACGTTTAAAGGTAAAGCTGTGCTGTCTGTGCCTGGTAGGCACCTGCTTGATGCGCAGTTATAGATCAGCGCTTAATCGCTGAGGACGACGATGATGGTGGTGGGGAGGAGCCAAGGTGGCAATTGTCAACAATGATGTGGCGACAAGAACGTGGACGTAAGGGAATCCCCAACCAGCCGGCCACGCGAACATATATAAGCGCCAACATCGCCGTAAGCACTAACGCTTATCAGTCCCTTTCGTGTCCTCACAGAGCGCTTGATCTTCCTAATCAACGGCTAATGAAGCTTCTCAATCTCATCTCAGGCTCGTTCTCCTTTAAATGCAATATACTGAAGTTTAGCTTAAGCGACGACCTCAACGGTTCATGCGTCATGACAATGTTCACGAGCGTTAACCGCGTTAGGAAGGCTATGCAGAATATTGCCTTTTCAAGCTTGTCAGCAACCTGACTGAGGCTCCCATCTCGAGCAGGCGCCAAATTCTCAAGAGCATCGGAACTCGTTATGGGTCTTGATCATATCAGCAGAAAGATGACATCGATAATGATTTAACCGCTCCTATAGGCTCCCGTAGCTTCACGGGCCCATTCGTGGCACAGCGAGGAGCTCAAGGCTCGCATGTGTAAATAAAGTACGTCCAATGGCTGCTTTCTCTCAACCCGGTCTCCCTAGGCAAATATATCGAGCTAGTAATCAACGGTCGAGCGGAGCTGATGCGTCAGAACCTTATTTATTACGAACTCTGTTCAAGTGCATAGTAGAAGCCCAAGTCTTGCTACCATACTACCCTCTTCACCCCATTCTTTCATTGAATAAGCTCTCTGACTAGGAAGGCCAACAACAACATCTTCACTCTCACTCCTCCTTCAGCATACTCAAAGTCGAATCCGCCTCAAAATGCAAGACTCATAAAAATGAACAAAGCTGTTACTCTCGTGGTAACGACGTTTAAAATCTAGCATTTATTTACCGCCATCAAAGCCATCTACGGTCTTGATTTGCCCGCTGCGAACACTGCGGAGGGATACCTGCATGTAAACCTGGCCTAAACACACCGCTACATGGATGATTGATAACGCTATACCTCAAGGCCTTGCTTGCGGGAAAAAACTCATACACAGACCGCCAGTCTAGCTTTCAGAAGGTGTCATTCTTAAGACCACTGGGACTCACGATATGCTTCTCCAACGCTGTAACCATGCTTCTCATGCGCCCGTGATTAGATCTCATCTTCGGGAGTTCTCTATTCGTCACAAATGTCAAACTAAGATCAACATATTCACTCGCATATCGGAAAGCAGTGCGCCCTCGGTCTCAACCCAGCCTCAGCCGCCCAGGAAATATCACTGATGGTACTGTGACTCGGAACACAAATACGCAATAGTTCCGCTTAACATGATACTATCTATCAAACACTTTGTGCTAATTATATAGAACATTTTGCGACTGCGAGGTGAGCCATCGGATGACTCAACTACGATCGTCCGACCCCTGACGCGGACATCTATATCTCTGGTACAACAACACTGCTTTCTCTCCTTTTCACGATGTAACGCCCCATCCCAGAAACGAGTCGGCTTCTAGTCCCCACCTCTTTGCGAAGACTTACGAGGTAAATCCCAACCCAATTTCTACAAGTGCGTCAATCATATCCGAAACCTCTAGATAGTTTTTCAAGGAGGACTCTATAGGCTCGAACCCAGACACTATCGGCGACCCAGTAGTCTCGGAGGAGAGTCGCTCGGAAACCCAGCAGCATACTGCAGCTCTCAGTTCCGCAGTAATTACGATAACCTCTGTTCAGAAAGAAACCAACGGGCCACTGGGCATAACGAAGCCGAGGCAATGGTCACGAGTAGCCTTAGTGCTTTTCCCCCCACATCGACTTTAACGGTTCCGATCGTTGCTGAAGTGCAAGCAGACTCGACGGGACAGTAAGTCGAATTTTACCCTCATTACATTGATTAACTCATAGACACCGAACACCCATAGATCAACCCAGTAAGCAATACACAACTGCTATGAATACACATTGCTCATAGACCCGCCGTGATGTGTAGTCCGCGATTAGATACGGCAGCGATTATTGGCATCGTCTTGCTCGTTTCACTCTTCGTCGTAATCGCTGGACTAAACATTGCCAGCAGAGTGCTCCGAAGGCGTAGAAAACCACTACTCCCAATGGCCGAAAATCCCAAAACAAATTCTCCTCCGATTCAACCCATTCTCCAACGTCCACCACCACCACGTCGAGTTACAGTCCCACCTCAATTGCCCTCTCATCCAGAAGCCACACATCTCAGTATTACACGCGTTCTGTTCCGCAAACCACGACAAATTACACTTCCAGACCCCTTCCGCCTCGAGTACGAAACGCCAGATAATCCATTTAACGACACAGCAGGGCGAAATTCTTTACCAAGACCAGAAGCAGAACATAACAGGAACTCCAATCACCGAACTGGAGGACTATTTGAACGTATTCTCCAACCCTCATCACCACCAATTACATCTCCCGATCCCTTTTACCTCGAACCGATCGCGCCAGGTCCTATACATATACTTAGCCACAAGCCGAGCCTTACCGCTGAGGCAGAAAAGGCAGAAAAGGCACAGATAGAAGACCGTACCCGGCAGGCCGTCGATGATCCGGATCAGATTGACGACGAGTCACCGCCAGTGCCAGACAACCAACCGCCGCCGAGTGAATCTGACGAAATAGATTCTCCGGGCACAGATCTGAGAGTGTTAGAAACTAGAAATGCTCTAGGTAGGGTGCAACAACTGGCCGCGCAGCTAGAGAGGGAACTCCAGGACTTGACTGGCGGTTTACCGCCCGCACAACAACAGGAATATTATCTTGACATACGGAGAAGTTTTAGTGGTTCTTTACGTGAAATTGGCAGGGATTCTCTGGATATAGAGTTGGTACCACGGCGTTTATCTCAAACTACAACGGTGTATACTGGTCCTCCACCGTCATACTTGACAAATGAAGTCACTCCAGGTTGATTCAGAGAGGCTCTCAATACAACGAATTAAGCTGTTATTATCATAGCACTTGTAGGTAAATTGCACAGATGTAGGATATTTGCGCTGTAATTACAAGTTGAGACTAATAATCACGACTCTATGAATGCCGCTGAGGGCACTGGGCTTCTGATCTGCGCCAGACTCCACCCCGGAAACGGCAAATCCCGAACAGCCGCGGCTGCCATGTTGAGAGTTGCTTTCGGCTTCATCATCTGAAGCAAACTCGAGGTCCTCTAGCTAACTCTTGCCGCGCTCTAAAGGCTCAAGCCGCTCATCAAATTTATGGCTTTATGGATGTGAGACTCTTCCTGGGTCAAGCTAGCAACAAATTTCACATCCTGCGTGACCATCAGTGGTCGACACCTGGTTCAATCAATACCTACTTCATCAAGAAGTAGTTCAGATGTTCTACAACCATCAGATGATACAGTGTGCAATCGACTTGAGGATGCCCGCCCAGCTCAACATATATCCACGACAGTAAACACACTCGAGGCGGGACCTCATAGCCATTCGTTTCTACGTCTGTACGCCCCTGTGGTTTTACGACTCCTTTTCCGGACTACAACCTCCTTCCGACCTCCTATCTCACTATCATACATTACTACCACCATAGCCTATTCGGCAAGGACCTTTTTCTGGGTGCTGTAGTTCATCTTTCACTGTATCGGCGATAATAACAAGCCTGTGAGCCCAGAGCTTGACTAGGAGCCCTCTCAACCGCTTACCGTCTTACTCTACTTTTCCAATCCAAGGTTCTGTGCTCAGGCTCGAAGACGAGCTATAATCTGAGGGACCATGAACCCTAGTCGGGCCACTACTGCGACGCGAGAGCCAATGTGAGCTGATTTTTTCCCTGAAAGAACTCAACATCTCGCTAAGTTTCTTTCGTTTGACCCTTTGTCAACTCAAAGTGAAGGGAAATCTTTCACCATCTCCGATAACTTACCAACTCCAACTTTAAGCCCCTTTGGTGCTGCGAGGAACCAGGATGATAAACCGGCTAGGGCAGACATTGCTTGCTCTAGTCGATTTGAGCCTACCTCTGTGCATATGTGAGTGCATCTGATAGAGTAGACGCCCTACCGCGGAGACTGACCTATATATCAGCAACGCAGTGGCTGACGTCCTCACCTCATCTCAAGGACAGACCTTGACATTGGGATCTACTTCAACAACGATAATCTCTACCGGTGTAGAAACTGCTGTCGTTACGACAACAGCAGCTGACGGAAGTCAGATCCTGATCACGACTCGGCGCTCCTTCACTCATACTCTAACATCGACCGTGCCAATCGTAACCGTCGTACCAACTGGTAGTGCCGAAACTAGGTATGTAGAGGCGACTTGATGAACTAAGCTCGCCTGACCGACTGATCAAACTTGAAATGACATACTAAACAGGCCTACTAGGTAAGACTCAGCATCTGCGAGTTACCAGTCCTGTTAACCTTGTTTATAGTAGTAGCCTCAACACTACGATAATTATCCCGGCTGTCGTGATACCGCTCTTGGTTTTGATTGCAGGGCTGCTAGGCTGTCTTTACTGCAACAGACTACGCAGGCGGCGTCGAAGTCAGGAACAAATCTCGCTCGAAGCAGAAGTTCAGCCTGAAACCAATCTTCAGTCGTCTCTAATCTCCCGCCTCAAGCCACAACAGGTCACAACACCTAATCCCTTCCGTCTCGAACGTCGAGATCCAACCAATTCTGATGATGGTAATAAGAACTCAGCGAAACCAAGAGTTGATCCTCGACTTGGAGTTCCACTAGAACACTTTTTGCACCCTATATCACGTCAACTTCCCCCTTCCGAGCCCTTCAGCATTCAGCAAGAAATAGCAAATAGCTCTAGGCCCCTCCGCGGAACGAGTCGAAAACAGGATCTCAGCGCAGCGGAGGCAAAAAAAATAAAAGNAGAGCTTCCCTTCTAGTCAAACTGATACTCTGCCAGCGGAAGGAAACCAATCACTCGAGGATCCTTTCCACGACATCAACGCCTCAAACACTGATCAAAGAGTATTAGAGGCCCGGAGCGCCCTGGATAGGGTGCAACAGATGGCAGCGCGTTTGGAAAGGGAACTCCACGACCTGAGCAGCGGGCTGGTATCTACACGACAGCCAGAGGCTGGCCTGTCTGATAGGCAGAGGCGCAATGGCGAACCCTTGGTAGCAGGTGGGAGAATTATGGCGCCATCAGATGATATTGAAGTAGCCCAGAGAAGAAGTTCGGAAGGCAGAGTCAGGCCAGTGTCCTCGGCGACGACAGCATACAGTAGCCCCCCGCCGTCATATAACGAGTGAATATTAATTGGGCGCATTAAGACACCTAGTCGACCAGGGTTCATATTACACTTGCGGCTTCAGCCAAGTTTACGTCAATATCTGATGATTCTAGGTCCAAGAAAACCCCTACTGCTATATCCTTGTTTTATTTCATGCCAAAGCGCTGACACAGAAGTATGGACTCACAGTGAGAGTCCCATAGAACCTTAAGGAGTTCAACAAACGGGAGAGTAAGGGTCGCTGAGGGTGGAATGTTTTTTCAGCAAACCTTGGATATGAGAGGTGTATGATGTCATATCCTCGAATGCTAGAGTTAGTGAACTTGACAAGGTTCGTCTCCTCTGTGACAAGTTGCTCACCGGCGAAAGGGCTCAGACGGACGTTACAAAACAATAGACAGCCCACAAGCTGCTGGCACTGGCAAAGGGAAGCTGTGCAGATCCACATCTCCACATGAGGTGACATGTTAACGACCATTAACTAAATCTTGCCTTCGGCTTCAACCGAACATACCGCATTCTGATGCTCCAGAGTCCACACATGGAGAAGCTATGAGCCCCAAACATAGATCTCCTTCCCGTGTGTACGCTGCAAGCTGGGCATTGGTCCTTGAGTCCGAATTGCCGACATGGTTCCGTCAAGAATTCAGACTGATAGGTGGCATATCTCAGGCACTCGTATTTATAGCCCAACCGCACATTTACTCCTGTCCAAGGCCCCAGATTCTTTGATACGTCTCATTGAAAAGTCCGGCAGGCGCGAGAGGGGTCGAGGTTGGTCCCGGCCAGTGGAGATAGGCCATGAGAGTTATTCTCGGCCGATTGGTGCACTTGTGACTGAACACGGGTTTTCAGTAATGAATCATTAACGTTAGTGGTGCCTCTCCGTAAGCTGGGATTGAGCTGGCACTGACTTGATGCTCCGTTCTTGTCGTCTATCACGAAGCAGATGGACCTCGCTTGTCGAGTATTATAAAGACGACGAGAGTAAGTCTAAGCGTGAACTTCTCTTTGAATTACCCCGGAGTAAGCTTGGGAGAAACCCCAGAACCTGTACACCATACAGTAGAAAACGATGAAGCAGATAGCCAAAAGGGTTGTAGGAAAGAAACAGGTGAGTTAGCATGGAGAATTGCATCTTCGCGATATCGAGGTCTGATTTCTTTGTCAAGGTTAAGCAAGCAGAAAGTGCTAAAGATAAAAGCTTCGATCCAGACAGCGAAACACTGGTGAGAAAAGGCGTGGTGCGATATGGAGTTGATATCTCACCCGATTACTGCTCAGGTGAACGTCCCTGCACACTCAGCGGTAACACCACGACCGACGAATGTATGAGCTCCAGGCTTCCAGATCTAATGACCGACCTATTAACCTTAAATTTATAGAAATGGTTCGGAGGTCTGCGCTTTCTTCCCGAGGGCGCTATGGAGGCACCACCGCGCGACGAAGAGACGACCGTTGGTATTCTGTGCTAAGACCCCGAGAGGAGTTAAGAGCATATCAAGCTCAAACAGGGAGGATTGCAGGCATTGATGAGTGTCAATGTGGGGTCTATTATGGACAATTAATGTGACAAAGTCATTGGACATGGGTCTATCATCCAAATCTTTGCTTCGCTAATTGCTGGAACATATCCATAGTTGCCTGTACAGATATGAGCGCCATCCACACAGTAATTTATTTACATACCTTCTCCTTCTCCTTCATAGCAGTAGCCCTTTCCCTTATTGCCATGGTCCGCTCCTGATCTCTCTGTTCGAAGCGTCGCTTAGCGGCGTCCCTCCTCGCGATCCTTGAAAAATTCTAAGCAGAGAGACAAGCGATTCATCAGATTCAGACATACCTCTCCTTGAAACTGTCACCTCCTCCCATCGTTGTTGATTCGTCCAAATCAAACCCATCGTCTCCACGTTCTCTGAAAGCCCTGTTGCTCTCTCTTGCAAGCTGCTTCTTTTCCAACATAGCTTCTCTCCCCACTGGCCGGGGGCCAACCATATCTTCAATTCTGTCTTTCGCCTCTGCCTTGTCACGTTTACGTCGATACCGCCTCTCCTCCTCTTGTTGTTCAGCAGCGTATTCCCTGGCTAGCGTGATATCAGAAGCACTCGGCATCGCGGGCCCTATTACACGCCCTCCAGAGCTACCAGAGCCCGATGCAGCTTCTCGGGAAGAGTAGTCGCGAACGTTTGTCGCAGCGCTGATTTCCTCACGTGTGGCTCGTAGGGCATCACCGTCAGCACGAGTTTGCTTCGAGGCAAACGACCACTTGAATGCAGTCTGATCAGAAGCTTGAGCTGAAGAGGAATCTATGCCCTCGTAGTATTTCCCTAGAGTTGTATGAGTATATGGTGGAGAGAAGACGAAAGTCGAATGAGCTCACGGGATAGTTTTCCCCGGTTCCAAGCCTATGCCGCGCCATTCTGGGGAATGAGTTCCATAGCAATAAGTTATTTGAGGTAGACTCACTTTGACAAACTTGCGAAAGTAGCTTCAGTTCAGGTGAGTAAGAGGAAAAATCACCACTGACTTATCGCTTACCTTCTGGACTTGTCGCTTGAAAGTTCGCTAATATACTTCGAGATATCACATTTTAGTTCATGAAGTACTGCATAAGAAGCGCACAAATCATCACCTTTCCTTTCTCCTCTTTGAGCCACAGCCGTAATTCATCGAATTTCTTGAAATAGTCCGCTTCGCTTATCGGGGATGCCCCTCGCGGGAGGTCGACGCGCCTTTCTGGAGAACGAGACCTTGAACGATCTCTGGAGTAATCACGACGTCGAGTTTGTCTGTCCTTCGACCGAGAGCGAGAACGGTGTGAAGGCATGGCTTGCCAATGCGTGGGCCAGAGTCAGACGAAGCCTTCCTTCTGTGATGCATTGCGCGACACAGGTGACGAAATATGTGCACTTGTTGTACTTTGTTGTCTCAAGGCGTTACTATCAAATAAGACTACTCTTGCCAATTCCTCGCAGTTTGCTTTACTTGATCTTTGAATCAAATGGCTCAGAGTCCTCTCTCAACTGTATCTAGTTTCTTCAAAATTTGATAGTCTAAACTTTCGTCTAGAGTAGATAGAAAACCAGTGTTGTGACCTCTGAAGCTAATCGATCCAATCAACCGGCAGTGAAACCCAAATATAGACCCGACTGACAGCCACGTTTCGTTTCAGATCACCAGATCACCTTGATCACAGTCCAGATTCCATTTATTCTGAATTCATGATGCATCATGACACTGATGCCGAGCAACAACAGAAGGACCATCCCGTCGCGATGCTAGCTGGCATTTCCATCTTCACCACTTTCTTTTCCAATCTTCTCCCTTGATGGGTAAAACGAAAAAGCAGACAAAATCCAGTCATAATGAGGTTTCTAGTGATACGAAAGTCGTCAAGGTATTCGCGAGGAGTTCACTGTGCTTGGGAGTGCTTCAGTGTTCTCACACGCGCTTTGGCTAGAAATCAAATTTGACACAGTCTGCTGTCGACTTTCTTTCAAACTATTTCTGGAGTTTGTTAGTTCTCTGCGTTGCGGTACTTGCATACCTGGTACGTCTCTTGAAAGGTCCTCAAGGGCGAGCAGTCACTAATGTGATTATCTACAACGCTAGCAACCTCGCATACTTGTTGAACTGCTCAACGAATGGATAGGCGTTTCGGAGCACTGGGAAATTGCACCTCTGGCTGCTGAAGGAACCAAACCCGCGGCCCTCGCTACTCTGCAGGCAGACGTCGCGAAACAGGAAGCTGTCGTCCATGCATTCAGAGTGCGTTGGAACCATTTGGCAGTCCTTTTTATCACTAACGAGACATGAGCAGCACGCTTGGCTGGCATATGGTGCGTTACTCTTTATCCATGGTTTGAATCAAGTCATTTGACCACCCTTCCATAGAACGTGATGCCATGGGTGCAGACGAATATCACCCTCTCAGCTATGGGGGTAGCAATCTAACAAGGGCAGGAGGAATCGGCTATACCGTAGTTGACTCCCTCGATACAATGCTCATCATGGGACTTCAAGACGAGTATCAACGCGCAAGGTTCTGGGTCGAAAACAAACTCTCGTTTGATAAAGATGCTGCCTTTAGCACTTTTGAGGTGAGTCTAGTTATTATCTATCGACGCATTGGGCTTCGTCCCTCTAATAGTTCGGTTAGACCACCATCCGTGTCCTCGGAGGCCTTCTGTCAGCCTATCATCTAACCAACAAGGATCCTGTCTACCTACAAAAAGCTGTTGACCTCGCAGACCGCATTCTTCCCGTTTTCGATACACCTTCTGGAATACCTCTACCACTTATCAACTTGGCGGAGAGGAAGGGCTATTATTCATCCGACCACGAAGGCGTTGCGAGTATAGCTGAAGTTGGCACTCTGCAGCTCGAGTTCAGATACCTGAGCGAAGTCACGGGAAATCCAATTTATTGGGAGAAAGCCGAAAAAGTGAGGACCATCACTTGAATAGAGTCTTGACGAGGCTCATCGTTTCATTTAGGTTATGGAAGTGATTCATAAAGCCAGATTGCCTCACGGAATGGCATCTATCTTTATCGAGTAAGGACTTATGCTAATCGCTCTTCTTGAAGCACCCCTTAATTTCACTCTTTAGCATTGAAGATGGGGAATACATCACTTCTCCCGTCCGCCTCGGATCAAGAGCAGACTCGTTCTACGAATACCTATTGTAAGCTTGTCCAGCCTTTTACAGAAGCGAGGATCTTGACTCATTTCTTCCAGGAAACAGTACATCCAGACTGTGAGCAATCCCTAGTCCTCCGCTCGACTTCTATATCCTAACTCACACATACCCAAGGGGCACGCAGAGGAAATCTACATGCACGTAAGTTCCCATAGCTAACTACCTCTTCTTCCGAACCACTCACCCGGAATACAGATGTACCTCGACGCAATGACCGCTATCCAAAACCACCTTGTCCAGAAAACAAAAGCAGGTGGATACACCTACACGTCCGAACTCCAACCCGAGCGTCACTCTAACGGCGAAATGTCTGTCCCTGTCTCTCTCCCCTCCACCCTCATTCGTTGCTAATGAAGTAAACCACTACAGATCATGGCGCCTCGTACCAAAACAAGATCACCTAACCTGTTTCCTTGCAGGCTCTTTACTCCTCGGAGCCGTAACCGCCGAACCTCGAGTCCAACGCCACAAAATCTCTCGACCTCCAAGTCCTGAGCAACTCTCAGATCTGGGTTTACGTGATTGGAAATTGGGCTCGGAGATTTTGAAAACCTGTTTGCATACGCATGATACTGCGACGTACGTGTCCGTGCCACGATACCAGATTTAATGAAGTGCTGACACTGTAGGCAAATTTTATGTAGTGGTTTATCACCTGAGATTGTTCATTTCAGAATTCCGAGTGATGGGATGGATGAGATTCCTCATGCTCCTCAGGACTGGTATATCAAAGGCGCCAAGTAAGCTCTTTTGCTTTCATCATCCCTTTTATACGCTTATGCAACATGCTTCAGACAAGGGGAGCCTGCACCCTACACTGCACGATATATGCTACGGTAAGTAACAGATATTAGCTGTTGTCGTCGTTGAACATCTATCTGATTTAATTTAATTGCAGACCAGAAACAGTCGAATCGCTGTTCATCGCTTATCGCCTGACAGGTGACGAGCGTTACAGAGAACATGGCTGGAATATTTTCCAAGCCATTGAAAGGCACTGTCGTGTTGACACTGGCGGATACGCCACCATCCTGAACGTTGACGAGATACCTACACAAAAGGAAGACAAGATGGAGACTTTCTTTTTGGTAAGTCTTCTGTCGGAACAGGTCGCATAGCTGGCTAACTGCGATTATAGAGCGAGACTTTGAAGTATCTGTACCTGCTCTTTTCCGACGACACGGTCATTCCTCTTGACCGTAAGGTTTGATCATGCTCTTGTGCATACCCTTGCTGATTTCAATCTAGAATACGTCCTCAACACTGAAGCACATCCACTACCGATATTCACTCCGACGATCAAGTTTTCTTCTTAATCTAGCATTCAGTTTGTTCACTCAAAATATAGCACTTTGCTTCATCGTGCATGCATCATAACCATATTTCTTTGTGAGAGTGTCACCATACAAAGCATAGAGCAGCAGCAACGAAAATGGGGGATGATTTGAAAAACCAAAGAATAATGAACAACCCCAACACCTCGTCGTTCCCTGATGGACCGTAAACTCGGAGCGAGTTGTTTACTCATCGTCATCACCACCGTCCTCATCACCCTTGGCGGCAGCGGCAGCACGCTTACGCTTGACGCGACCGGGACGGCCTCCACCGTATGGCGAGGTGAGGGCAAAGTCAATGTGCTTTTGGGAGTCGAGACGGACGACGAAGGAGGGAACGTTGACGATCTGCCTTCCAACACTAGTAGACAACCAGTTCAATTTGAGATCTCCAATTTATATTCATAAGTTACTCACCGGATGTGCCTCTGTCGGATCAAAACACGAGCGTGGTGGATACTCTTGGCGAGACCACTCTTGAACACCTGAGTCTGGAGCCTCCTCTCCAAGAAATCCTCAACCTTCAAAGCCAGCACGTAATCGAGACGCATGCGGCTCTCGTCGAGCACACCGATACGGACCAATCGGCGGATAAGGGCGTTACCCTCGAAGAGACGCTTGGGGTCCTTGTCGTCGAGCTTGAGGAGCTCACGAGCGGCACGACGAATTTTGGAGAGGGTGAGAGCGATACGCCAGATTTCGCGCTTGTTACGGAGACCGTACTCGCCGGCAAGCTAGAGTACAAGTGTTCAACATGAGATCAAAACGCGAAGTTTTTGATTACACACCTTGAGCTCAGCATCGAGACGAGCGGACTCGAAAGGTCGACGGGGGACCTTGTAACTGTATCATCCATGATTGCAAAATCGCGTGCAAGCGACGGAGAGCAAGAGCATGGGAAATGGGGGGCACGAATGGCATGAAACAAGTCAGCACTGTGCACACACCCTCCACCAGCGGTGGATCTTGAGGATTGTGATCAAAGCATCGATTACTCACGTCTTGCTGTGGTTCCTAGGGGCCCTGGAAAGCAATGTCGGGTCAGCGCAACGACGAGGGCGGCGACGGGCGACAGTACCTGGGCATTTTGTGTTTTTTACCTTCGAAGGGACTTGCTACCTTGAGTCGAAGGGTTTGTGTCTTGACGGGGCGGCGGGAGCACTACCGAAGCATACACAAACTCCAGATTAGGCATATTTGCACAGCCACAACTGTGCAGTTGGACAAGCCACCCGGAGAAAGCCGGACCACTCCTCGCAGTGGGCTCTATTGGTGATCGACAGGACACTGACAAGACTCCGGCGTCCCGTTCGACGGTGAGTACGTCCTTGCGCTCAATGTTGGGAGTGTTCTTGATGGATTGGTCTATCTTGGTGCCCGCCCTCGCCTCTGGCTCCTCGTCATGCTGGTCGAATTTATTATCAACCTTTCGAATGATAGACTCTTAACCCTTCCCTCAAGACAAGATGCCGCACTCGTTTGGTTACCGCGCGCGTACGCGCCACATGTTCAAGAGGGGCTTCAAGGGTGCGTGTATCTGGAGGGAAAAGTCGAAATCAGGCTCATGAAACTATGGATTTATAGAGCACGGCCCCATCAAAATCTCGACATACCTCACCAACTTCCGTGTTGGCGACATCGTCGACATCAAGGCCAATGCTGCCCAGCAAAAGGGCATGCCCCACAAATTCTACCACGGGTGCGTTTTAGTGAAGCGATTGCAGGAGTCTTGGCTCATTCAAGTGATTTAGGCGAACTGGCATCGTTTACAACGTGACACCCTCCGCCGTCGGTGTCATCGTCTACAAGGTTGTCGGCAACCGCTACATGGAGAAGCGCGTCAACATCCGCATTGAGCACATCAGGCACTCAAAGTGCCGTCAGGAGTTCCTTGACCGGGTGAAGTCCAACCACGAGGCGCATGTTGCTGCTAGGGAGAAGGGCGGTGAGTGTGGAGGATGCGCGTTGTTTTCAGATGTACTGACGCCCGTTTGCAGAGCGCGTTGACCTCAAGCGCAAGCCTGTCGCTCCCCGGGAAGCCCGCGTCGTCTCCATTGAAAACAACGCCCCCCCAGACCATGAGACCCGTACCATACGAGACAACTATCTAAAAGGCTAGAGGTTGGAGTGGTCATGATACTTTGTGGTGTGGTCTATCTGTGTTGTTAGCTACGCTTTCTCCTCTTTATGCATTCTTCTCCCGCATATATCGTCCATGCACCAAATTGACAGAATATGACCATATGCTTGTATCACAACGCTCGGAATTTTGAAGGAATCGCGAAGAACGATGAAGGTCGAGACGTCGAACAGTCAGCCGGCAAACATATGCATATCAGATATCAACACACACACGCGGACGTCTGGAGATAACAACATGCCCTAGCCATATCTCTGGCTTATCGTCAGCACCACGGTAATCGGCCTTCCGTGCACTTCCTCATGTCCTTGGAAGCGTTGAATGGCTCGATCGGAATAATCAAAATCAATTAAGTCTTCGGATCTTCGTTCTCCGCTGATACATAAGCCCAGCGTCTGCCTACTATCTCCTGACTACTCTTGTCTCTGACCTACCACCATGGCTATTGAACTCGCTCCACTTCCACTTCCTCCTTCCGCTGACGCTTCCAAGTTTGCCAACTTTGGACGTGAAGTCCGAGGCTTGCATCCAGGCAAACTGACCCCTGAGCAGCTCAAGGAGGTGCAGGAAGCCCTGTACAAGGTATGTCGTCATCGTTGCCATTGACTCCAACCCTCGCTGACCTATCTCTAGTACGATGCCCTCCTCTTCCGCGACGTCGTCGTCACACCGGAGGAGCAGTACGCATTGACCAAGGTACTTGTCCCTGCTTCCTCCTGAGAACAACTAATAATGAACTGTTCCAGTCCTTCGATCCCCAATCCGAGTCATACGGACATGGCAACAACAAGACTGAATCCACTAAGAAGTCCATCCTTCATCCCGACCTCAAGACCATTCCTCGGGTCCCTCAAGTCCAACTAATTGGCAACGGAACAGTCTACAACCACGAAGGTCTAGACGTCGCTAAACTCAAACATCCCTCTCACACGACCTTCCACAAGACCCAAGTCCCACCCGAAGACCAACTCAAAGCCACACGATTCTACCGCTGGCATATCGATGCTGCATTATACGACTTGAACCCTCCAAAAGTGACTACACTTTATGGACTGAAGGTTCCTAAGGGTGATACTCAGGTTTGCCGATATGATGATGGGACAGGTGATGAATTGACTGTTCCGTTGGGCACGACTGCTTTTGTCTCTGGAAGAACTATGTTTGATATTTTGCCGAGGGAGTATCAGAGTCTTGCTGTTCGTTCGAAAGTAAAGTATGCACCGCATCCTTATGTTTGGATGGCACCTGCCCAGGCGATGCCGACGGGGTTGGGTATTGAGAGTGACGGTAAGGAGTTGTCCTTGGAGGAATTGCCGAGTTGGGAGAAGGAGAAAGTCAAGGTGTTCCCTGTTGTATGTGATTTTAATTTATCTATATGCGTTTGCGTTTCTGACTGGTATCTAGACTTGGAAGAATCCTGTGACTGGAGCTTTGCATTTCCAAGTTCATCCTTGTGGCGTCCAAGAACTCCTGGTCGACCCATTACCATCAGGCGCCAACCGCGAAGGCGCATTGTACCCAGACGGCGCACACATCACCGATCTCAAACAAGTCCGTGAAATTCTATACAAGATGCAAAGACCTGCTATCGCTCCTCCTGTGCGTTCCCTTTCCTACTATTTTCCCATCGTCGTCCTAATGAATGATATATAGCTTGTTTACCCACATGATTGGCAAGAGAATGATTTTGTACTTTTCCATAATCGTGGTGTGCTTCATAGTGTTGTTGGGGCTTTTTCACCGGAGCAGGTTAGGGCTTTCCATCAGTGTAATTTGGCGGCTTCTGATGAGCCGACTGGGCCGACTGAGGAGGATGTTAAGAAGTATGCGTGATTGGAGTTCGTGTATTTTAGTTGCATTTGTATGAGTATCAGAGAATCTCATTGCCGGAGTATGTATTGCCGAATTTACTTGATCAAATACTGAACGTCGAGGACGTGCCAGAGGTGCAGATATTTTGGCCAAACTCTGGCACATAAGTATCTCATTCTCCATATTTAAATGAGCGACAGGTACATAGGAAAAACCTAAACTTGGGTATGACGACCAATAGAAAAAGAAGAGGTAACTTGATAAGGAATAACCATAGTAGAAATCCAATAAATTTAAGAGATGAAATCCATAGATTAGCGGTCCTGCCTTGGTGTTATGGCGATTCTAATTCATCACGTGGCAACGGTCGCCTTAAAACTCGATGGAGGCGGCCTCGAAGTTCTCGTCTTCTTCGCATTCACAGCAGCCTGAGCCTTAGCTTCCGCCTCCATCTTGGCGGCTCTCAAAGCTGCACTCTTGTTCGTCCTAGGAGCAATCGTTGGCGGTCCGGCAACACTGCTTGGGCGTGGTCGTAATCTCCCAGCTGCGCTAGGTGGTCGACTTGTACCACCTGAAACAGGCTCGTTAACGCCCGCTGAGGTTGAGGCTGAGGCTGAAGTTGTCGATGTTGTGGCGGTTGTTGATGTAGGTACACGCATATCGAGGGCAGATGATGCTCGTCGGGATGGAGGAGGTCGAGAGGATGTTCGTGATGACGGCGTTGCTGGAACAGCAGACTGTCGTCTCGAGTTGACCGAGTCTGTCGACGTCGCACGCGACAGCGTCGCTGACGAGCCCCTAACTGCGCATATAGTCAGTGAATCGATCGATCGAGGGTAGGAAAACATAAACATACACGACGTCGGAGGTGTAGCTCCACCTTCTTTCTGCATCTGCCTCAGCGCTGCACTCTTATTCAACCTCGGTGCAACAGTCGGTGCCCTCACACTAGCCACACTAATCGTCTCTCGACGTTTATGTCCAGGCACACCTTCAAACGTAGCTTTAGGTTTCTCCGCACTTTTAGCGGCACCATCCATAGTTGAACGTTTTTTCACCGGCGGTGTGGAGGGTCCTTTACCATTCGCAGCTGCTGCATCTTTTGCAATTCGTAAAGATGCGGCTTTGGTCATACGAGGGGCGATGGTTGGAGGTGCGGTAGACGCTACAGCGATTGATTCTGCGCGTCTGTGACCGGGAACATTAGCAAACGTTTGGGCATGGCGTTCTTTGGAGATAGGGGTACGTGGTTTGTTGGGAGATCCGTCAGCCACAATGCCAGTGATGCGAAGGGCAGCTGCTCGTGTCATGCGAGGAACAATGTCAGGTTCGACATTAGTGGCTGGGATGGGTCGTGCTCTGAATGGGGACCTTCCGTTACTCCCATTCAGTGTAGAGGCACCAGTAACACTGCTCGCGGCATATCCTCCTTCACTCTTCTCGGTTCGGAGAGATTCAAGAATGGACGATGATATAGACCGTACGGAATTAAAGCGGTCGGTATCCCCTTCGGAGGGCAGCTCTGTGCTGCGGAATGGCGGGGAGGACGCGAAAAGGGCGGAGATTTGGATTTCGGCCGTTTGGGTATCAGGTGAGCCCATCAAGGCATTCTGCTGGAGTGAAATGCCGTAGAGTGCACGGAGAGAGTTTGGAGCTTCAACGCGTGCAAGTTCCGGGTCACGGTCACCCATGAGGGTATTCCATACTTCAACGGCGCGTTTACGCTCGAGCACGTAGACCCATACAGGACCCCTTTCGCAAATGAGATCAAAAGGTTGAACCAATGTTCAGGGAAACTTACTCGGCCAATGAATCCGCATCGTCGCCAAACAGATCGTACAGGGTATCTGGGTCGGTCTCTACATCAAACTCCATTTGCCGTTCCTTCACAATCTGTGGCATTGAGTAAGGGAGACGCGAAATTAATCACCGCATGTCGTGATAGCCTTTCATGACGCACCTCAAAACTAGCCTCCTGAATTCTTGGCTCAATGTCAAAGCGGTGTTGAAGGGCATGATTCTTGATAATGGCGACTGTGCGCGTCACAGGCGCAGAGCGGGACATAGAGGACGAGGTTGAGAGCTCCTGATGGTCGGGCGGAACATGCAGCCCGTTGTTAGGTGTGACAGTCGGACTGGGAGACATGTTTTGCCGCTCAGCAGCCGCGTGGTCGGCCAACAGCTCTTCATGATCGTTAGTTGAAAGGCTCTCGTGCAGCTGAAGAGGAGAACTGGAAGGTGGCGGTGTGGGAGTTTCCATTTCCCTAGGACGCTAGTCTGTTCTGGGTCTAGAAGTACAATCACGAGATAAGATGAGGAGAAGCCCCTTCTACGAAGAGGACCAAGAAAAAAATGAAAAGGAGGGTATAAGAACAACGGATGATGCAGGAATCTGGAGGCGTTCGTGATCCTGACCACACTCTTCCCATCCTCGTCCTCTCCTCATCATTCCGTGGCAAGATCCACAATGTTTCAACAAAGACCCCGAACACCACGCTCGTTTATCACGCTCTGCCCACTTTATCCCCATCTTTACCTCTCTCTGATATCAACCAACGGTGCAAGGATAGGTTTATTCGGCACAACACTTGAAGCCTGACATCGCATCAAGTTCGGTTGGATTGCTGCCCAATGAAGAAAGAAAGTGGTTGGAGTTTCGGGGGTCCGACTTGTGCTGTGTCAACTTGGCAACCTCGCGTAACTAGGGCCTTTCGGGTTTGGGCGAAGCTCAAGCTCTGTGTCTGGAAGTCGAGCATTCAAGCATCTCAACATACCTTCACGATATACCAGGGGATGAATTTTTAGATGGCCTCCAAATGTTCTCATTGGTTCTCGTGAAGAATATGGCAACATCAGATCAAGAGTCTAAATAGTCCCTGCAGAGACTGGGGTGATGGGAATCATTTTGGCGAAGGGGCGCAAAGATAGGGGCTTTTGAGTCCTCTCACCTGGAGATGGTTCAGAAACCAGATACTTACTGGAAAACAAGCAACATAGGCAACAAAAAAGTCTAAATATACTTGGAGAGTACGA
This sequence comes from Leucocoprinus birnbaumii, assembly GCA_027627405.1. Taxonomy (NCBI): domain Eukaryota; kingdom Fungi; phylum Basidiomycota; class Agaricomycetes; order Agaricales; family Agaricaceae; genus Leucocoprinus; species Leucocoprinus birnbaumii. The sequence continues at coordinate 31,961 of JANIEX010000153.1, read as the reverse complement.
TTAAACAAGAAAAGGACGTGTGCTCGAAGACTTTTGACTACGATACAACCTGGGACTCAGTACTCAGTCGTTGTCCCAATACATCCTTTCCTGTGTCAAAATTAACTTTAAGCCACCCTCGGTGAGTACGACCAGCCTCCGGCGCTGCTCGTCTGACCATGTTGTCCATACAGGACGTTCCTCGCCAAACGTAGGATATGGATGGTCACGGAAGTCGACGGACTTGATGCTCGGCACTTGAGAGCTCTGTGCTCTAGATTCGAGTAGGAGCAGAAATGGTTCCGCATTCCCTTCCAAACACTTAATATGGCCCATGTCAATTTGGAGGGCGGTTAGATGAGGGAGAGGCGTGAACTGGCTCGGATTTGGATTGGTGTCCAATGTGAGTGGCCCGATGATTGATTTGGTTTGGCCGGCTGCCGCTGGATTACCTTCGCAAGTTATGTGCAAGAAGCCTAATTGATCGAGCCGACTAAGAGGCTCCCAGAGGAGCTCAAATGATGCGAGGGTAAATAACTCCGTGTCGATGGATATGCTTTTGAGTTTGGTCAACGAAGCCAGGAATGGTGCCCAATAGATGTCCACGTCCGCCTCGGTGCTCCTGGGCTCCCGCCAAAGTGCTGGGCATTCAAAATGTCCTATCTGCAGTGTGGACAACGAGGGAAATCGAAACTGGGTCATTAGATAAACGTCCCAGTCTCTAAACCCGAGCGACCATTCTAGATCTTCTAAATTTGATAGAACGAGGGGAGAGTCCAGGATATTCCGCGGTGGCTTCACTTCAGATGGCACTGGCTTCATGCATGAAGATTGGTAGAAGGAAGTGAGTCTTGGGCAATTGATGAGAAAATCAATGCATTGATTGACCGGAAAGTATTTCAAATGAAGTGCAGTGAGATCCCGATATGGGAAACGAATCAACCATTCGCGATTTTGGATTGAGACTGAGGCGAGTCGTGGAACGGGTGTATCTTTGAACAGGTGATGAGCGTCTGCTTCTTTCCATTCGCTCGCAACCATGCCATTCCCTGGACGAAACTCAAGTTTCGTGAGGTTTGGATATCCATTCGTGGACAGATTGTGGGCAAGTGGGTATGTTGTGTATGACTGGATGAGTTCCAGCCAGATTTTTGGCATGTCACCCGATCTAGTAAGGACCAGCGAGCCGAGTCTGCTGGGGTTTTCTATAAAGATGAAATAAAAGATGGTCGTGAATGTCGTATAGTGACGCTCCCAACCTGATCCCTCATCTCTGCGGCAGAAAGAGGAATATTTATCTGGAATATCGAGTACGATATCCAGCGCTAACTCTCCAGAGTTGGCGGAGTGAAGTTTCAGCATGGCAAAGGAGTTGTTGGAAGCCCAGGAGCCAGGTGCCTTGAATCTGAGGAGCACTCGAGTCCAAAGTACGGGTGATGTCCAGGCAACTTGACGCCACTGAGAACAGACTCGGCTGATCACCTGCACGGCAGGATAGTTAATCAGCATGTCCTCGTAGAGAGGCGCATCTTTGCAGACGTAATGAAATACTTCGGCGAGAACGAAGGGGGGGAGTGAGCGTGTGGCAGAGTGGAGATTGTTGAAACTTTGTAACAGGCTAGCTTGTTCGTGCTGAATTTTAAGGATGTCGTCACCAAGCCTTTCGGCAGTTTTCAGGAAGTAGCGGATGTCACCTTCCATCTGTGTTGGAGGATAACCTTGCAATGATGACTGCGGATAGAATGTAGTAGTGGTTAGTTAGCACAGGAATCAAACACCGCCGAATCATTTGCACTACAATGTTTCCCATCAGCTGATAGCTACTATCTCTCTCTGTGCAGAAATAAGAGTGCTATACCAATCCCAGCTTTGGGAGACTGAAAATGTTGCTTTAATTTCGTCTTCTAATTCCCGTCATCCACGGGAATAACTAATATAAAACAATATTGAAATACAAGCATATACGAGGAGAGATCGTATAGAAAGAGGCAAGCACGAAATAAATTAATATTTCATAGAGCAGCTTCCCAAGAGATAAAGAGGGATAGAAAAATCGGTTGCGTGTCCGCCGATAACGAAAGGTCAATTTTTTAGCTCTCGTCTTCTGGATATGCCCTGGAGCATACGGTTGGCCTCATCTATCAACACACCGGTGGGAGTTTTGAGCGATCATGAATTAGGTGTGAGGCCACGGGATTGTTACTTATCGCGGATTGTAGAATGCTGTGTATCGATTCCTGTAGGCGAGCCAACTCGCTACTGCGACAATGAAGCCGTGGGGGAACGACTTAACGAAAGACTCAACGAGATATACATGGGCCAGTAAGAGGTAGCGATGGTCTGCAGAGCTTGCTTTTGAACTATCATTTTTCTAGATGGTCATCCACAGCACAAATATCCAGTCAGTCTATCCATAGTTCTGACACTGAGAGACTAACTCATCGACGTCAGGGATTGAATTGTCGGGGCAAGCTGGAAGGCTGTTCTACGCACCAACTCTAAGTCTGATAATAGACGACGCTTCATTCTTCAAACCATTCAATCTGTTTCCCATCTTTTATCGCTTCCAACCGTAGTCCACTCTCCACCAGTTTCTCAACGTCTCCCGGACGCGAGGACTGAAATTGACATAAACATCTTCCAGTTTCAGATGAAAGTGGAATCTTGGCGAATCTGGTGCAGTTAAGTTTGCTCTTCGTCTCTTTAGCATGTCTGCGACAAGTGACGCCATATTGTTGGGAGGTGTGGTCGTGTAAGGACGTAACAACTCTAAGCTCTGTCGTTTAGGTTCATAAAGGACGCCATCCGATGTCGTCCAGCTCGGTGTAAGTAGTTGAACGAGAATGGGGTATATATGAGGAGGGCCGGAGCAAATGCTCACTGTGCGCAATTGGTTCACAAAGGGGGCTGCAAAGAGTATTTCGAGTTCGTCCAAAGTACAACAAGGAATCATGATGAATGTAAGTGATTGAGCGCTCTTCGGAAGCCTGTCGAGAAAGGCGAGGTGGCGTAACTCGGTGCTTCTATCCGGGCTGCTGACACGACCGCCCCAGTGAAGGTCCCGGAGAGCCGGAAGCTCGATATTATTGAGGACTGACGCATTAAGCTGTCCTGTGAGATGGCTCCAAAGGAACCTCATCATGCGAGGGAAATGGAAGGATTCTCCAAGCTGGACAGAATCTCTCTCAGGGGGAAGTGGTTACCATGAGAAGTATTCTTGCAAGTTGGGGCATAGGCGGAGCAATAGCGCGCAAACGTTCAATGGCGTCTTACGAACATGCAGAGCAGCAACTTGAGATCCGATCGCCCCGAAGAATATGATGTTGTAGGCGCTTATGTTGGAAAACGAGAGCGACTTTAGTTGGAGCTGGGAGAATCCCCACGTTTCCAGTTTGAACAGCTCTTGTCTTGCAACTGAGTCCTGGGACTCTTCATCGAGATGAAAGGATTGTAGTCCTGGTAGTTTTGGAACATAAGTGAGCCACGCCGGCATCGCATTGCGCAACGTGAGGTACTTGATTCTCGAACAATTTTCGATAAAGAGGAACGTGTTGAGGGGTCGATGAGACTGACAAGATCTGTCGAGAAAGGTGTAGTCGTAAGATGAATCTGGGGCAAGGGTAAGGCTTAGTGTGATAGGGAGGTTTCCCGCATGATGGGAGTAGTGTCGTAGGAGCTCGACTAGAGAGGGTATTGCATGGCCAAGCCAGTACAGCCAGCTTTTGCCAAAGACTAGGAGTAGAAAGCGCGACTCAACGCCAGGAAGCATATACGGATGATAGTGTGAGGGGGGCCAACGACTTTTTTCCGAGGTTCCTGGAGAGCCAAGAAAACAAATACGCGTCAGGATGTAGGGCATGGTTAAAGATGCATGCCATGGTCTCGACTGGGATGGCTCGGGCAGCAGATTGGAGCGAGTTAAGCCTCTGCAGCAGGGCTATATTCTCGTCCTTGATCTGCTGAGACATTTCGCGCACCCGTCTCGTCTCTGATGGATGAGGTCAATTTCATCGGCAGGGTCGCGCGGAATTGATTGGAGTGTAATTAATTTTTGGTGGAGGTCCGAAAGGTCGGCGTACTCATTGCAAATGGTGAGCGTGCGGTGGTAAATTAAAACAAAGGAAAGTACAGCTTCAGCCAGGGGCGATCGTGGGAAAATGAAAATGATGTATGTCTGATGCGGTACTCACTGCTCAAAGGTGTCGTGGGTAGGGGGCGAGTAGCTCAAAACTCCCTACCATGCCTGCCAACGTAGTCGGACAACTTTCCATCCTTGATATTATTTTGACACTTTCTTTCACCCTCTTCATCATACTCGTAGGCCGCCGATTCCTATCCTCATTTCCATGGTCTGATATTCGACAACTTCTGACTGGATTTCGTATCACAAACTCCCACCCATTCTCCCTGAGCCGAGCGTATACCAGTTATCTGCGCTATGCGTCGCTCTCTAAACAGGAGGTCTCGACAATGGAGCAATCTTATGGCTCTATTGGGAGGGCTCATAAACAACTGGGATATAAGATCGGCTATCCACGAAAGCTCAACCAGTTCAGAGAGGCGATAGGCCGGAATACGACTATTACGACAGCCATCGCTACGCTGGCAGCCCAGGAATTCTCTCTTGAGGATAACTCTTATGAGACAAACCAAGCTGATCTCAGCCGCGTACGCGAGTCGATGAAGCATTTTGTCCGCGATTGGAGTGAAGAAGGGGCTGGAGAGCGCGAACAGATTTTCAAGCCGATACTGCACGTGTTGCAACAGGTACCTCCTTCTGAGAGAGCAGGGTTGAAAGTGCTCGTTCCTGGTTCTGGTCTTGGAAGACTGGCCTGGGAGATCTCGCAACTGGGTAAGGTTGCTCATAACCATCGACGTCCCATGCTGATGTAGCAAATAGGCTTTACCACCAAAGCTGTGGAATTTTCATATTTCATGACTTTGGCAATGCGTTTTCTATTCTCGCCGAATACCACTACGAAACCGAATCAGCATCAGATTCAACCTTTCGCGCACTGGTTCTCGCACCAGCGCTCGAACGAGACCTTATTTCGAGCCGTACATGTGCCCGATGTTGTTCCAAGATTCTCTTCGAACTTGGAGCTAATAGAGGATGATTTTCTGAAGCTGCAGCCGCCTCGAGTTCCTACGAGCTCGGCTTCAGCTGATTCAGGCTATGATTTCATTGTGACATTATTTTTCATAGATACTTCAATCAACATCTTCTCAACTATTGAGAAGATATATTACCTCCTGCGCCCAGGAGGTACGTGGATCAACCTTGGCCCATTACTTTGGCCTGCCAGTGCCCAGGCCAAAGCTGAGCTGAGTCTCGACGAGGTCATGCACCTCGTACAGCAAATTGGCTTCACGGTACATGGTGCTGGAGAGAAGGATGACATTCAAGCGCCTCGAACCGTCGAGTGCGAGTATACCAGTGATAAGCATGCGATGATGCGTTGGATTTATCGTGCAGAGTTTTGGGTTGCTTCGAAACGCTCATAACACTACTTATTATGCTTTTCCTCCCTTTTTCATGGACACCGTACTATATGTATCTGAATCAACAACAATGTATGTCGCCTACGGAGAACTAGAAGTAAATGGACTGCTTCCTCGGCATGTGCTGACCTATGGAAGCCTGGAGTGCCCTGTTACAAACAAGTGATCCCATCACGGCTGTCCATCTGCGGCTCCTCCTTGCCGCTCATAGGCCCCCAGGGACCTCCAGGCAGTCATTCCATCAACGTATATACCAACCAATACTCTACGGGTCTATTAACGATGGAAACCTGTATCCAGGTTTAAAGGGCCACGTCTCGTTGAGGCAAGCGGCGGTCGCCCAATCGTCGCGCTGATTATGTGCGTGCGGTATCGCTATTTTCACTTAACTGTGGGCGCCGAAAATGTCGCAGGGTGGGATATCATAGATCAACGAATAAACCGGCGGGAGTACCGTGCCACATCACGGTACGCTTCTACGACAACGCATTCAGAGCATTTGCGGCAGCGCATGCCACCAAAACTAGGAGAAACCTTGGACCTTCTGATGACTCAACAAGCGCTGGGATGGCAGTCACTTTGGAGATCGTTTCAAGCTGAAGATGGAGATGGACATTCGAGGTTCAAAAGAAAGGTCAAATGGGTCAGTAAACTGTTTAATCTGTATGTCTTCATCGTTGACGGATTGCGCCTCTTCATCAACAACCTTTCCTCCGTTCCCCGAGGCGAGAGCATAGCTGGAATAATCGCTGAGGTGCGATTTCTTCTTAGACAGGAACTATTTCTTACATCTTAGAACCGCGGTAGTTCATGCTAGCACTTCGTACACGCAGCCATCTCAGGCTCTTGCTATGGTGGAGAGAGAAGGTGCGAAAAAACGTGGTGTCCTCGTTCGCGTTACTCGAAGGGGTACTTTGAGGTAGCAGTTGCGTTGGACCTCTCGTCAGACGTGGTGCCTGTGTCCGCGAGTGAAGCTATGCATTAGCAGGAGGTCATATCATGTACGATGTCCGTGGTGTAATTATGATCAGTTGACTATTTTGAGTACATAACTTACTACATTTGTGTCTATGTCCGAGTTTATCTCCTACAGTATGGCTACGGAGTCGTTGCTAAATATGGATATATATGTTATTTTGGAAAAGTATGTTAATATATTGTGCGATATTTGTCTAACACAGTCGCTATGAGCAGTCTCGTGCCCTTCGTGTGTTCGGAGTCCTCTCAAGCTTTTTTGTTGGCCAGCCATGATCACGGTATGAGCCGTAAAAATGATTGGACCGCATCTTTTTAGGGATTTGTTTGTAGCAGGGCCTTCCGGCGTTCCATACTGTCCTGGGCCTGGCCAATGAGGATGGGATTTGGGAACCATGCGATCCTGATCCATAATTAGTAACATTGCTGAGTTAGGCTCGACCCTGGATCCCACATCCTCCCCAACATCTGCCACCGTCTCCGCTTCACAGTCCAAGCCTCCCCCGCAGTGTGATGTTCACCAAGTCTATCGCAAGCCTTACGGTACTTGCGCTTGCGCAATGCATCAACGCGCATGGAGGTCATGAGCACAGTGGCCCAGCTGCTGGAGAAACCATGGAACAGTACGCACAAAGACACGTCAGTCAAAGTTTTCTATCTCCCTGGCATGTATAAATGCTTATTATGTTCTTTTTTAGATGTCATCTGAGCATCATATGTAGGCCTTCGTGATGTGTTCATCCTAAGTTGAGATAGAGGGACTAATGTTGTGCAGCGATTCCTTTGATGCAGCGAGTTTCTTCCAGTTGCATGATTTGAACCGGTGAGAAGCCTGGATCTCGTCGTTCACTCAGCAAATGTTGACTCGAGTCGAAAGGGATGGAATTTGGGACCGGGCAGAGATTGAAGCAGTCTACGGTGTGCACCACGTCTACTCACAGAAGAAATCAAAAGTGCGCTCTTCTTCATTCTCGACGCCTGGAACCCTTTAGTCTGACGAAATGTCCTCATAGGATGACGAAGAGCACCAAAGAAAGGCGGACTCGATCGTGAATGCCGTCCTGCAAATTTTAGACAAGAACAAGGATGGGTATGTCGACGTTATGGAGCTGGAGAAAGTTGGAGTGGGTGCTCTACCAAGTTTTGAGCACATGGGGGCTGAGGGTCACCACTACGATGTCGAGAGCGGTACGTTTCCACCACTAGATAGCTCCCTCGGCTCGGTTGTTCATTACTGTCAACAGAATTCTTCCTCCACCACGAGGGTACGCATTTCACCTCCTTCCTGCCAGTCATCTCTGATTCACAACGTTTTTACAGAGCAATTCCACTCAACACCCGAGACACAAACAGACGACTCCTACACTCACGCAGAAGACATCGAGCACTTCTCCCACCATGAATCGATTGAACGTGATGAAGCCGAGCGCGAGTCAAAGTACACCGGTGTATCCGTAGAAGAGCTTCTTGCAGCCCAAAAGAAAGCGGAAGAAGAACAGGCAGCTGCAAAACTACACGAAGCTCAACAGCCCATCAACGTCGACAATCTTCCTCCTTCACAACACGGCGTCCCCCCTCCTGCCCGTCCTCCTGTCGTTCGTGTTCCTCCTCCAGAGAAACAAGATCCGTCAGTCAAATACGCTGGTGAGAAACCTCACGGAGAGGAATGGGGTACTGGTGACAAGGGCTACAAGACACCGAAAGATGCTGGTGATAGGATGAGGAAGAATCTACCGTACAAGGTGAAGTCATGTCTCCCTCCTCAGAGTATGGCGACTTGAACACTGATTCAGACTCGTATGCAGTACAAATTCCGTAGGAATTGGGGAGATTTCTGAGCCATCTATCCTTCTATTATTATCATGCAACTTTTTGTCGATTTCCGTTATCTTCATATCTACACCTGCTCTAGGCCCATCTATATATCGTACCATAGGTTGATTCCTTGAATATACGAACGCCTGATACCCTGTTCTAGTGTTGTGATAAAGTAAAACTGAAATTATATGCAAGGGTAATAATGCGAGATAGCGTACAAAAGAAGAGAAAATGCTAAAGGGAAACACCACTATCGACCGTCAAACATATCATCCATAATCCCCTTCTCCACGGCCTCCCAATCAATACTCCCTCCACTCGCGTACATGCTCTCGTAGGATGAAATACTGACATTCGAAAAGAACGGGATCAGGTCTCGTATGCTCTCAATCTGCTTCAATCCATTAAGCTGTGGCCGCCTTAAAACTCGCTGCTCCTCATATGTCGTGGTTTCATTGGGTACTGGCGACGAATCACCGGAATTCTGTAGCAGGATCAGCGGCAAGGAGAATACAAGCCAATGAAGGACCTACTCCGATAGGAAGATTTCCCGTTACATCTGCAAGCTGGTCCATCATGGCTTCCGGAGACCAGTTATCAGGTCGATAAATTGCGTCAACCGTGTCCGTGATGAAGATCCATTGATATCTAGGTGGTGTTGATTGTCAACCATAGGTCATGTACCGCTCAGGAGCTGCTTACATCTGGAACTCTTCAATCTGGAGGGTGATCAGAAGGTCCAAGCATTTACACGCGGCAAGGACAAGCTGCAAGTCTTCCGACCCATCAGAGGGAAGAGTTGTCATGACTTGCTCAAATATCCGGTACTGAAATGAACGAGGTTAATCAACGAGAGGTATGAATCAGGGTAAGTGAGGCATACAAGCTCAGTCAACAGAACGGGCCAGAAACTTGTCAGATTATTTTTGGATAGACGGCATAGTAGCACCCGAACGCAGAGGAAAACTTCGCTCTGAACAACTGGTGCAGTTACGTTGCGAAGGATGTCGACCAATTTCTCTTGGATAACCGGAAGCTGAGTCAAGAAGTGGTTCTTCTCTCCTGTGAAGACGACGAATGATAGTCTTCGAACATTCAATGAGCGGAGTAGCATTTCGTATTCTCGATTTGTGAAAATGTTGGCGGATGGCGCTGTGGCGACTCGTGCTGGACACCCAGGCTTCTCTCAGTTACAGACCCTACAGAAATTGGGATCACTCACACGTCAGTTCGGGGAACGCAGTCTTATCGGAGTCGAAAAGCGATTTGATCACAGGCTTCCATGCTTCAGCCTCGCCAGGGAGAGAATTGAAAAAGCGGTTATCATTGAAGAGCTCAGTCACCGGTGTTTTCCATGTTTTCAGAGTTGCCTGTACCCGAGTCATCTCCTGAAGAATTGACAAGACGACGGCATCAATGTCTAATGGCCTTTCTAGCCGTGAGTGCTCGAGCGCTACTTGGGCAAATCGACCATGCTTACCTCGTCCTCCCTCGCAACGCTGGTGTTACAATGTAATATATGATATTGGCGCATATGCTCACGATCTTATCGTTATCCACCAGGAATCTTCGCAGGTTAGGGAGCGAAGACGAGGCTACGAATCGTGTGATCTTTGCTAGAGTTTTAGGAAAGTGCTTGTGGATAAGAGCTATAGAACCACTCACCTGTGTGACGCTCTCAAGGTGACTACTCTGTTTGGATGATTCTTGCTTGGGAGCATCAGGGACTGTTAAGGACGTCGTGCTTTCGCTTGGGTCAATCTTCTCATCCTTGTTGGATACAGTCGGAGAATCACGTCCATTGGCGACAAGCGCGTCTTTAGCTGAACGGCGAATCCATGATCCGTGATCATGGGATCGCCCAACGAGGGTAACACAGGCGTCAAGGAGCTTGGCATAAGTATCCTAACGATCCCCTTAGTGAACTGTTGGTGGTGAGCAAGAAACATAGGGCTTACCTGGAGCTCCCTCCGTATCCGTCGATCGTCCATTGCAGTCGTCTGAGTGATCTTCTCTGCAAGGACAGAAAGACATCTCAAGGCATAAAAACTCTGAATCTTGAAGTCCCTGACGCTTCCCGAGATCTCCTTGGCGAGTTGCATGTAACGACCCCAAACCTGAACAACAATGGGTCCTTCCAATTGAGCCATATATTGCTCGAGAAACCTGAAAAGGACTGCGTCGGTCCTGCAAGGAGTATAAGCGACCGCGACATGTAAGGAGTTATCAACGGCTACTCACAGGTTCGGGTTGATGGCCTGCTTCTTGCTTTTCTCCGATATGCCCGAGATACGACACCAGATACTCTCACAGGTCATATGCACGGCATTTTGAGCGTTAGATACCAGAACGTCCACCAGTTCAAATGCTGTCTCTGATGAAGTTCCTGTGTGCGACTTAGGGCATCGTCAGACATCCGTAAAAACGAACATCAGCTACTTACTGGTTTGTCGCGGTTCCAACACTCCACAATCGACTCAAAGACTTCTGCAGACTGTACACGAAAGAGGTGCTCAAGAGACCGACGGCATCGTAGCCTTGTTCTGTTGTAAATCATGGATAATGACTCATCCCTGGCGGTCTCAGCGTCGCGCTTCTTCCATAACAATGCCGACCATATCGAATACAGTACTCGGATACCTTCATCCAACGCACGATAGGCAGGTGAACGGGCCTATCCTTAATCAGCCTACTGTGAACTCAATACGTAAAGAGAAACCTCACCGTAAGTTGTTCAGCATTTGCCGCATGGGTACTGTCCGAGCTGAACACGTTTGACACGTATCCAAGTAGTCCTCCACTCTCGTGTACAGGTTTCTCGATGATCGACTCTTCATCCCCGTCTTCCTCTTCTGTATAGGCCAGGCTCAGCAGTACAAACCGCTCCAAAGCGTTCAGAAGCATGATCATGTCCGAGTCCGTCACAGTAGCATGCATATCTCTGCTATAATTGTCTGGCTGCTTCGCTGCAAAGAGTATATCCTTCAGCGAATGGTGTAATTGCTTGCAAAGGCAATCGTTGAGGGGAGAGACGACAGACTGAAGAGCAGGTTGGAATTGCGGGATCGCCATCAGGATGAAATCAAGCCAGTGTTGGAGAATTGGCCTGTTACTCCGTGTAGAGATGCCATCAATGAGAGTTTGAACAAGTAGAGGATTTACAGGATAGGTGCGACCCAACACTTTATCAGCGTCGGGAGAGACAGTAGCTGTAGGGCTATCGTCCTGTTTCTGTTTGCCAGAGGCGACCGATTGGGATGGCTCGATGGCTGAGGAGGAAACAGAGATCAAGGAGTGGAGAAGGTGCAGAAGTTTGTTCTGGAGATCAAGTCTCTTCATATGGACGCAAAAGTAGAGCTTGCCGATCACAATGGCCTCCATCGTCTCCACGACTGTGATTTCCATCTCTCCTCTAGAAACAATGAGCTGCAGTAGCTCCACTATGGTGGACTGGATAAGAGCATTGAGGGGCGACATTGTGGGAGCCCACTGTGCCGTCGGTTCGGATTGCAAGAATCTAGAGTGGCACAATTGAGAACCGCAACAAGGCTGAATCTCGAGTCACCAACCTGAGTAAGATCTCGACCAACACATCCAAGTACGTGCCCTCATTATCGGGCATTTTGCCTTGAATCCAGTCAGCTCTCGATTATTGAAGCATTGATGAAGACTCACTCGCATCAGCTCGGCTCACCAAACCTCCATAATGAGATCTCCGAATGTAAGACGACCTAGCAGTCTTTGCGAACCCTTGGCCCCCAAATCGTACTACAGAGAGTAATACCTCGAGGAGATAATGGATGTAGCGTTGATTAAATGGTTTCTCATAGGTGAAACCTTGGATTTCCTTCCCATGTACCTTGACCTGTGCTGGAATCCTGAGAATGGCTGGGTCAAGCAACTCATATAGTATGGGATCAAGAATTCTGGCGACAAGAATATCAGTAACAGCGAGCATACGGCGACATGAAACGTGCACACCTCAAGTAAGACCGCAGGCTACACCTCATCCAAGTCTCTCCAATCCTCCTCAGACTAGGATCATCGCTCTTCAGGGTGTCGAGTACAATCATCAGCGGGACCTTGAACTTGAAACCAGGTAACAGATTATCCTCTAGAGTCGAAGTGTCACATGTCAGGTCATGTCTCTCTGAACAAGGTTGGGGCACATACCACTCAGCCTCCATAGAACACCAAACGCCTCATAAGCTTCACTAACGTTTCTCGACTCGGGCGAGGTCATGCTTTGGGCCAATATGCTTTCCACGTAGGGCTTCTTCACAGCCGATTGAAGCGACCAAATGAGATTGACTGCGCGAACGTGGTACGCGACATACTCGGGCCGGAGATAATGCAGAAGCTTGTTGACCATCTTTGACACGACAACTCTACTGCTGATGTTTAGTTGGGGCTGCACAAAACTTGATTTATGCAGGGAGACGCTGAGATTGATGATTCGGTCTACGGACGCAAATATCGCCGACTGAGGAAGGAATCAGTGAGTGAATCGATAAACTGGAGTGAGCGCACTTCATATTCCATGCTTTGCAGTAACGTCGCAAGCCACTCTACAGGGTTCCATGCCATCTCAACAGGTGCAGTGAGCCTGTTGACCATTCCATTTAAGAAACCTAGCATGCCCCCAAACACTTCACGCAGAGCGGCAGCGTCCTTCAGCTTCTCGAGCGCCTGTGCACATTTTGCTGTACACGATACAAGACTCTCGAACACTGACGACTGTGGGATGATAAAGGTGCCTTCTGGCGGTGGCGTGGTGAGTGTGGCTTGGATTCCGTAAAAGGTGCATGCGAACGAATACGGTCGTTGTGTTTGGCGAGAGTTCTCGTTGTCGCTTGTCACTTCGGGCCGTTCCAGGAGTGCAATTTGGGGTATATGCGAGTGTAATTCTTGTATGAATAACGTAGCTTGCTGGTATGCCTTAGTTGAAGCTTTGACGGGCGTTGTTTGAATCTGGAGCTACATAGACGACTAAGACTCGGAGCTTGAGCCAATCCGCAAAACAGCACGACTTACGTTCATGACATCTACGATACCCGCTAGGATTACAGGGAAATGTAGCGTCTGGAGCTCTTCATCCTGTGGAAATGCTCTGAGAACGAAGCGAGCGAGATCAATCCCCTGAAATCTTGGTTAGAGATTGACAAAGCAACATGCCCATCCCACACACCTCAGAAACATCGCCGTCTCCAGATAGCTCCTTGAAAATTGTAGTCATTAGATACTTCCAGGTGAGCTGCGGCTCGACGGCTTCGTACAGGGTGCTTGCTGTCGTTGAGATCTATCCCAATACGTGAGCGAAATGCAGGACGGGTCAGCAGTGTTACTTACGTCTTCGCTACTATCCGTTGGATGATCCATCAACCGCTTCACAGACTTCAAGGCATCATAAATCAAGACCTCCGTCAGCGGTGCACCAATCTCCCACTTGTCCAATAACGAAATGTATATCTTGAAAGGCCTTGACTCCGCATACTCTCCAGAGGGCGAGACCATCTCAGCCTATGGCCGCGCTCGCGTTGTGAGGATGTCGCGGAAAGTCAAAACATGGGAAGCTCACCTTCAAAGTACCACTCAACAAGCCAAGCACATGTTCTCTCAGGAATGCAAGTTGCGTCTCAGCCCTCTCGTCCGGACCCAACAGCCAAGTGTACAATCGTCGGTTGAGAGACAAATCCCTACGCAGTACAACGCCAGTGGCTGCGCGCATGAGAATAGCCCGGTCGTCGGCATGAGCTTTACGGACTGCAAATCCATCTATCCGTATGGATTGTAACAGAATATCGAGCGCGCTTCGACGAACGAGCAGATTCTCGTCTTCAAGGGCCGCTGAGAATGCGCGTATCATGAGGCCTATATCACGGCCTATAATCGGGGTTATATCTTGGTAGTTCGATAAATTTCCAGGTCGTGGAGTAAGCGTGGGTTAGATGATGAGTGAGTGGGTACTGTTGCATAGGAACATACCTTCATCTGCGTTCATGTGTGGTAAACGCCTTGATAGAAAATTGAGAGATGTCCCTCTCGCAGAGGGTGTGGTTAACATAACCAGCCATATGTTCTGAAAGAAGAATGAAGGCGCCACCGTCCCCGATAGCTTATCCAACAGTCCTAGAACCTTAGGATCGTGAGTTATATCGAACGAAAGCAGTGGCACCAACGAGTCTACCTTTTCGAAATACTCTCCTGTTTCCTCCTCCAAACCAGGCAACAAAGCTAAAATGAAGGATCTCATGATGGGCCGAAGATCGGCTTGCAATGGAAGATAATACGTGTCGTATATATTCAGGAGAGTCGGCTGCGAGAGGATTGAACCATTAGTACATTAAGGGAGCCAAGAAGAAGTTAGGAGCGGGCGAAATAGAAATAGGGGTATAGCACCACATACCTTGACAGAAGTAGCGGCATATTCAAAGAATGGAAATAAACCAGAGGACCAAACCGCTAAATCTTGCTTCAACCCTTCAGACTAGAGATGCCATAATGTATGAGCCGAAAAAACGACAAAGATATGGACTAAACATACGCCTCGAACAGCGAGGATATGGGAGTAGACATCCAATGCTCTCTGGTGGACACCGGTCGGTAATGCGGGGTTCAGACATTGCGATAATCGTTTGGCCACAATCAACTTCTTAGGGATCTCCTTGAATTGCATGTACGATTGGAGCGTCTATTCCCAAAAGCCATAACCGGCTCATTCAACGACCAGACCTTCGGTGGCAGCGACATTACGGCTCACCTTGAGCAATTGTTTCAAGAACGCTATGCAGTCCGCCCACTCATGCACATTGTCGAAGGAGTTGAGACATTTTTCGACTTGCTGTACGTATTTCTTGTACTTGGGGTCCGAGGCATAATTGTGCTGGATCAGCGCTACATAGGACCACAAGTTAAAGTTTTGATTATCTGTAGAACAAAGGATACAAACCACGTTCACTCATCCTACCACCAGTCCGTCCTAGACCTCCTAAATTTGAAGAATCAGTGTTTCCTTTCTTTGCATCTCCAGCTGGCTGTGCCATCGGCGAGGTGTTCTAAGGTCTTCGAAGTGTCGCGTCGATCTCTTAACAAGTCGGCGTGTAATACGTGGGCACGGATTGACTCGGCCAGAAGCGCTTTGTGACCTAGAACGGGAACTGGAGATTACTGTTGGAATGTCGGAATTGGCGTCGGCGGGTCAGTAAACGTGTTGAATGGAGGTCGGATATATTTGGGGTTAGCTCGTTTACTGGTCGATTCAGGTCTGCATCATCATTACCGAATGGTCACACGCTTAACTCCGGCGCTAAATCGGCTGCGTCCCCAATTAGGCCTCTATCTTGAGGACCACAAAACTCCTGCGCAGATTGTCGGACGGAAATTCTCTACGCAGATAATATTGTTAAGCGTCTCGAACAAGCTAAAGAGTTCCAGCACTGGATATTCAACAATCACCATTGATTTCTCACCACGAGCTTTTAGGAACTATTGGCAAGCTTAAATCTATCGAAAACATTTTGACTGTCTACAGTATAAGTGCCCGAGAGGATTCTCATCAGATATAGGGGCGATGGGGCTGCGTTCGAAGTGAAATAGCAGCAAAGATGAACCTTCTTCATGCGCCTCTCAGCCTCCACCCTTCCTCGAGCAAGTAGTTATTATTCTGATACAGAAGCCAACCAGTTTGAACGCTTGAACTTGAAGGACCTAGCTCGGGACCGCTTCGGTGGGAGGATTGATCGCTAGGATTAAAGGCTGCAGATTCAAAGCTACGAGCTCCTCAGGATGCCTGAGACCTTAGCAGTGTCTTCAGGAGAATAGTTTCTATGGACATTCCTTTGAGACGGGCCAGCCCAGTGCCGGACGGCTTTGTTTGGAGTTGGAAGCACGAGAGTTAACACCAACTGTTGTGAGGCTGAAAAGGTAGTTCGCCAAATTGCTGAAACCTGCTAATACATTAGACAAGATCCAAAGGAGATCCAGCGTAATGATTAATTATTCGTGTTATAACCGAAAGTCTCTAACGACGATTGCGTGCACGTCGGGGGCACGGTGTTTCAACTTTCGAGGACCACTAGCAGAAAAGGCACTGACACCATCCTGTGGCAGACCTGCGACAACTGTGAGGCTGACATAGTGATTGGATTTCAGGCTTTGACTTGGAGGTGGGGTTGTCGTAGGCTACTACCTTCAGGACAAGCATTTCGCTTTTGTTTGCTCTTGTTAGCTTTCAAAATTTCAATTCCCATTTGATGGCACGCGTAGTCGTGACCGAGGTTCCCGCAAGTGTTGTCGTTCTATACCGTTCTTGAAACTGATCTTGAAACTTTGGCTTTCTATTCTTGGGGCGCGGAAATGCTTGTTCTTGAACCCGTAACTGTGTTATTGAAGCTGTGATCTCGTATAGAATCACTTTCACACTCCTATGCGCCAAATTCTTAGTGACCGTCGTCACAACTCTGATCTTCTTGAAACCTGGCGCCTGTCAACTATATTAACAAAGTATCGGCGATCAGAAGACATACTCTTTGATTCACTCTTTCTGCATGCTTCACCTTGAAAATCACCATCGCAAATCAGTCCGGAGACCGAGCACAATGCAACCGTTGAAGTTGCCTAGCGTCAGGTCGTACAGTCCCAAGCCACTCCAGACTCCGAGTAGCTTCAGGAGAGGTATAAAAGCTCTTTGAAGGTGCTGGTGTCTCTTCAGTGCCCGGTGCATCTAATTGTAAGCTCATTAGCCTCTCTGTCGAATTCTCATGTTCTCTGACCGCTTCATTCACCAACAGAGTTACTTCGGCTGGACCTTGTAACTCTCCTGCTAAACCTAACGCTTACCACAGCAAACGTTCATCCTCACGACACCTAACGTCTTCCAAATCACACCTGAAAACCAATCATCATGAAGTTCTCCGCCTCCTTCGTCGTCCTTGCCTTTGCTCTTTCCAAGACTGCCATTGCTCTGCCCGTCGTGTGTACACCTTCCCCGCTCGATATCTACGTACTCTAACAACGCTACACAGGATGCTGACGCATTTGATCTCGTTGAGCGCGAGCTCACTGACGCCTACGACCTCGAGGCTCGCAGCTTTTATGACAACGTCTACGAAGAGCGCTCGCTAGATGAAGCCGAGCTATTCGAGCGTGAAGTCTTTGGTGACGAGCTTGAGGTGCGCGCCCTGGACGTCCGAGCCAAGGTATATTACGCATACCTCTTCTAAAGAGCTCAGCACTTTATAATTCATTTGCAGCCTGCGTCCAAGCCTGCACCCAAGCCTGCATCCAATCCCGCACCCAAGCCCGCACCCAAGCCCGCACCCAAGCCCGAGAGAGACGACTTTGTGGAAGTACTGGCAATAGATTCCGTAAGAATCTATTTCCAGGCGAAAGCCACTACATGGAGTAGGTGAACAGATTTTTCGACCTCTTGAGCCTAGAATTCTGATTCCGTTCCTTCCGAAGGTTCAGTCAGAAGACCACCCGTGGTCCAGTATTACTGTTCGGTCACACCCACAGGAAGTCCAAGTCCAGTAATGGCACTACCGTTATCGTCCATGTCGCAGGTGCGAGTGGGCCGTGCTAAGCGATATCAGCAATGAAATGACGTCTTCTGGCCTCCGGATACTGGAGTAGCGAATCGAGAGCTGGGAACCGAGAGTGCTAGTGTGGAGATAGAACACCTTAATGATAATGGAATGCGAAGCGAAGAAGTTGAAGGTGTCGGTCCAATCAGAGAGATCGGGAAGACTGTGAAAACGGTGGGTCAACCTTCACTCGAACTCATAGTTACATGGTTACATGGTGAGAGATTCACGAAGGCTCATGTTCATATGCGCCCACTGTTCACGGCGTTTCCCACTGCCGACTCGGACAGCCGCGAACCGTCCTTGCTTTGTGCTTCTCATCATGTGACTTGATTTCGGCCAGTCCACCGTGGACTGATCCCTGATCAGCAGATGGCCTCGAGGCTCGGAGTATGAAAAAAGTTGACATGGGGTCTCGACCGAGGTCCGCATCCCGAGAAAAAACGGTCCTTCAGGGTATGATATATGTGCATATAGCTCTCATACGTGCCTATCAGTTTCTAGGTTCTGAGGGAAGAATGTTAAGAAGAACGGTCAAGGACCATCACTCCGAATCAATTTCTAGTCAAGAAAACAATCTATTAATAAGTACACTGACTGGCCCGGGAAGTTATTGGCCTTAGCTTGACCCTTGTCACACTCTTCTCCGTGCTTGTCAGACGAGTCGAGAGGGAGAAGAGAACCGGATTTTGTCACGTCGACGATGGCCGAAGGAATGCATCGGACAACGGGTAAAACCCGCCCATTGACAACGAGGCTGCGGAAACCGTGGAGACCGGGACAACCAATCCCATTCTGTCAGCATATCCGGTAGTTAGTGGTAGTGGATGAGTAGATGTACCGGCTGTTGAACAAGAAACCGTGGGTGAATAAAAAGGTTTAACAAACGCTGAGGTGGGGTGCGAGACGCTCACTTCTGCATGACATTATAACGAACTACATCTAGTAGGTGGTGACTATGGGGTAGAGTAGTAAATGGAATGCAAAAGTTCTGCAAAGGTATCAAGCGGCTACTTTGGCCCATGTACTTTTCAAACAAGCGAGAAAGAGACATCTATGCTATGCAAGAACGTATCAAAAAGCCAAGACTGCGTAAATGAAATTGTAGTGAGGGCGACGTCAGGATGCAAGAATAACCTCAGTGTTGAAACTGCAAGACAGTCAAGGCGAGGAAAGTGGGAAAAATGGATGCAACGGCGGAATTAAAAGTGAGGCATCCATCTCGGAAAAAAAAGCTGGAGATGGAACTAGGATCGCACACAAGCCCAATAGGTCTACAGAGGGTAAGAAGCAGGCCGGCATGACGGATGGATGGTGATAAGAAAAAGCGAAATTTTGGTCCAGGCAATTAAAGGGATACAGTATGTGTACGTGTCAGCAAAATGACACTTTTTCTGAGAATCAGTGTGCATGTGAGTGATGGGCAAACACAATGTCCATCCGAAATGGAATCCGATAAAGGACCATGTCGAAAGTTGAGCCGGGGAATCTTGACGGTGCCAATGACGGCTGTAGTGAAGGAGGGGCATCAAGAACGAGGACACATTAGGTAGCTGATAAGTTGGACTGTCGGAACTCGGTCGGGAAAAGGGCCTTCTTGAATTGCGTGAATGCGTGTGCATGCGCCGCCAAAGAAATCTATGACAACATGGACAATGGCGGGGTGCGTTGTCGTATCCCCGAAAGGTGCAAATCAACGACGGGGAGCCAGGGACGAAAGTTTGAGTGCTTGTGCAAGTTCCGCTTTCCACTCGATGCGTCGAATGGCCTCAGCATAATCAACTAACTCCCGTCCGCGCTCCTTTCTCTCAGGCCAATCCTGCTCAAGGCCAGTAATGTCCATCTCGTAAAAGTGGTACGTCGCCGACGGTGTCGGTATGGTAATCACATAACGGGTGATCGTTCCGCGTACACCCGCTGTTTGTGTGTTGACGTAGATGTGGTGGCAAAGGAAGAATTGCGCGAAATTTCACATGAACACATAGAAGGCGCGGGGAGTGTGCAAGCGACAGAGACGAAAGAGAATCAGGAGTTTGCGCGACGGATTAGAGGAAATGGGGAGGACCTTCTTCAAAGGCCTCGCGAGAGGCAGCAGCCTCCAGCTGACCATCTGATGGTTCCCAGCCACCCTTCGGCACTATAAGAAAAAGGTGAAAGAAGGGAGGGATACGTCAGCTCGGTTCCGAGGGTCCAACGCGTAGAGTTGACTCACAAACCCAACGGTCATGTCTCTTCCGACTCTGGACAATTAGCACTTTGCCAGCGGACTTTGCAATCGGAATTGCACAACACACGACGCGAGGTGTCGACCTTCCTTTTGTGCCCATTGTTTGATATGAGTTTGGATACAGTAGTCTGGGTATAAACGACGAGTTTGCAACGTCTGAAAGCGACGGGTGACTCAGTATGCGCTGATCAATTGTCGTAGCTGTAGCGGGCATTTAAGGCAGAAGGTTAACCACGCCGAAGGGCAGGCGGAGAGAAAGCGGGATTCGTCGCGGCGTAAGTGACAATCGTCAAGGTCTATAGTAGCCTCACAGGAGTGGGTTTTCCTGAGTTGCGCTGGCTAGCGGGGATCCCGGTTTGTGTTCGCTGTTTGCACTAGCAATGTTATCCGGATACCCGTGTCACAGCGAGGTGAAGGCGCTGCACTGTTATCGGAGCGTGAATAACGGGGTAAAACGGAGGGTAGAGGCTGGGCAGAACGAGACACATACACCCAAGCTGTACGAGACACGGAGGAAAGAAAAAAGAGCGAGAGATCGGAGCTTGGGCTGAAAAGCTCCCCCTTTTAAAGAGAAGAATGAGCTCGCGACTGGGAAAGAGAAGAGTGGGTGACAAGCAGGTCGTGGTGAGAGACAGAGAGGAGAGAGACGGATTGCCGAGGTGCGGGTAGACACCAGAACAGCAAAATTACGTTCTTGGTAAAGTACAACTTTCCATTTTCAAAATCTCCATCAGTGTCCACGCACGTTCTTCGGCTTCAAGCCCCGGTCCCTCCGGCNATCACCCGTCCGGATCAATCTGTCGTCCATGGTGCCGCCAAGCGGCACTCATGAGTCTAGATGCAATATCCATGTCGGCGTCTAGCTACCACAAAGCCTGTCATTTGTCTCGCACATTCTTCGCGCCACAAAATAAAATAAATACGGAAAAATAGCACCCGTAAATCTCACTCATTCCACCTGTACATGGCGTTATTATCAGCCCGAACAAGCTTCATTGACCGCCAGTAAACACACTCACGCGACCAGGAACATACACACGACCCCGAATGCCATCGCTGCGAACTGTCAAACAGATATCAGTGTTAGGAACGCATTCATGATCATGACCCTCGGCCTCGGAATATAAAAGGCCTAAATCAGGATGACAACGACTCACTTCACGGACTGCTTGTTTTGCACTCTTGCTCTCCTGATAGCAATCTGCGATAAAAAAAGATGATCAGCGGCAATTCAAAAGAAATTGAGGATATCTCCATAAAACAAAAAGGCTTTTTCGTGGGTCGAGGAAAAACAAATGACGAGAGTGAAACCCGAGACAAGTGGTTAGCCACTGTCGGTGACGCACGGCACATGTTAATCAATCTATGTGACCCTATAGCTGGGAGCTTTTGAGAGCACTCCATCCAAGCGAAATCGTGCAATATGTCCAAAAATTGACAAATATCGAGAAGCCGAAGATAATTCAAAGAACAAAACCACATACGTTGGCAATACGGCGACAGCGCCTATATAAAGGAACCCTCCGGCCACGAAAGGGATCACCTAGAAGTAGAACAATGAGGTTAGCGCTCGTACTTTGTTCTAGTTTTCCGCTAGAAAGTTCATGGTGAAGGGAATAGTGATGGTGGAATCAAAAAATTCGAATCGATCAACTCGTTATTGATGGATAAACCCATCAGCGACGAACGTTGACCACCCCCGGACGTAGTAGTTGTGTGAATCCGATTTTTCGAACTCAGCGATGGATGGATAGAAGGGCTAAATAGATCAGAAGAGATAGGCCGATGACATACCAGATCAGACAATAAAACTGTGGTACCGAGTAGTCCGGAGGCGTCCTGTCGAACGCCAGCAGCAAGATTTATTGACGCTGATCCCTCGCTATCACTTGCTGTTGCATTGTGAACTGCTATCCCAATGAATGTACTGTGATACACCATAAACCCGAGCAAACCCAAGGGTTAAAGGGAAAATTAAATGGAGGGTCGGCGGAGCTCGATCAGCGTGACTGCAAGTAGAGTTTCAAAGCACAGGCCCTTACCCAACCTAAGACGGACGTGCACAGCAATATCAGCGTTTGGTGACACAAAGGGTAGGTGGTGGTGGAAAAGTGGAGGTGGTGTGAACGTGAAGAAAGGTTCAACTCATCAGTCAACGGGTAGACAATAAACAGTGAGAAAAAAAGGAACTCACAAAAGCACCAATAGCGGTTAAGAACTGCGATTGCATAGCTTGCTTCTTGGTGTAAGCCACTTCGAATTAAGATTGAATAGTCGGCAATCTCGTGAGGGATTTCGTGGGCGAAACACGCCAGTGTAGTGGTAGCGCCAATCAGGGGAGACGCATAGAACGATGCTGCCATGCTGCAATAACCACCCCACCACACGCAGTACACACAGCAAGGAACACCAACAGAACCAGTACGAATGCAGTCAAGGATTTGACATCAGTCTAAGATTGGAAGTGTGCTTGCAGTAAAGTGACGTACGCAAGTCCGTCTGTACTGTGGCAAGATAAGTACATGTGTTTACGGCGAGAGTGGTAATTGAATGCGGTTTACGCGAGACTTACATGTTGTGGACAAAATCACCAAAGAGATTCAGATATGCTGAAAGTTTTGACGGTCCAGAGGGCTTAGCAGTTGATTCGGGAGAGGCTTCTGCTCCTTCTATGGCGACTTTCTCTCCTTTCCTTGCACGCAGCCCGTTTTCTGACGTAGAAGCTTTCAGCGCTGTTGTTTCAGCTTTGGTTATAGTTTGATTTGTATCATGTGGATGCGAATGTGAATGTGAGTGCCCGGAGCTTTCGTCTTCCCCTCCCAGAACTCGGAGGGTCTTTTCCATAAAGAAGAACGCCGCGAATCCAACGAAGATCCCGAGCCTATTTAGCGTAGGCACGAAGGAAGAGATCGCGCTCAGTTTTTGTATTCGGAATCAAGGAGAACTCTGGGAAATACACACCCTATCAGGATATTCCGCTTCTCTTCAACCATAACGAAGTGGACCCCGGGATCTTGATGTTCACCCATGAATGAATGAGGAACGAGATGCAAGAAAACGTCAGATAGCAATCCGCCTGTCTAAAAAGCCAAATTGAAAGTACCAGTCAGTTACAGGTAAATATGTCAAGCGGAGTCTAGAAGTAAATGAGGGAGGGAGGGTAATACTTACAGCAAATGCAGTCATAGTATTCAGGGTATCACCATTGATTTCAGCGGGTATGAAAGCGAGTATGAAGTTGGGTATCCTGTGGCGGTCCAACACCAGAACCGTGAGTGGGGCTGAATGACATAGTCATAGGTGCACGGCTACACACGAGCTGATGTAGAAGGTCCCAAGGATAGAATTTGCAGCAGGACCAAACGGGAAAAGCCAAGCGAAGACCTGTCGCATTATGGGGGACTCTTCCTCCTCCACAGCGATCTTCAGCGCACTGAGCTTTTGTATTACAGTACAATTTTGTAGCTCATGATCCTGTTCGAAGTTCGAGAATTCGATTTCACGGGTTCCTGACATGACTCACGAGGACAGTCAAAGCTTCGTTTGAGCTTGACGGGTTTGCTGAAGTAGCATTTGAACGTAAAGCATAGCAAGCCAAAAGAGCGACAAGAACGAAATAATGAGTGGGACGGATGGCCATGGTACTAGTAGAGGCTTGAGGGGATAAATTCTACTAATATTCAGGATGCTTAACAGGTCGTGGGAACAAATATCCTAATGGACGTTGCGACTTCCAGAGTCGAGGCCAAGGCNGTCGATTCCGGTACAAGNCACCANCNATGCATGCAAGAAATTCATTTTCTTCTTTGTTTTCGAGCCACTTAGCGCCATGTCCGGATATCCCAACTCTCAAGAACAAGCTGCAATAATTGCGGCCGAGAAACTAATGGTCGAGACAATGGCACGCTATGACCCCTCCCACGACAAATACCACGGTCAGTCAACACCNAACACCAAGAATTAAGGGTACTGATATTCATAGCCAGTCGAGCGCGTTCGCAAAACTGCTCTTGCTATCGCTAGATCTCTCCCAACCACCCCAGATCTTCTTGTCGTTGAGCTCGGTGGGTTCCTACCCCCAAAAATCGCACTATCTCAGCCACTGATCTTATATCGCATCTCTTGTGTGCAGCGGCTCTACTTCACGACGTCCTCGACAAAAAATATGTTTCCGAGCAAGACGCAGCCGACCCTTACACCTACTTTCTCCCCTTCTTTACTCAAATCGATGCGTCTAATCCGGGACTCGATTTGGTGCCCTCAGGTCGCGCNAAATTGGTCACTCAAGTAGTACAAAATGTCTCTTGGACCACGGAGAAAANGCTTCGCGAACACAATCTCTGGTCTCAGTGGCACGAGGCCTGTTTGGAGCTTCACTGTGTGCAAGATGCTGACAGGCTAGATGCCATTGGTGCTTTCGGTGCGTCTATACTCCATACCCCATCTCCAAATCCTTGCCTTCAGAACCTTCTCGTGTGTTTGAGNCTTGGAGCTTCGACTTCGGTTGCCCGTTCTCATGATCTTGGTATCTATTACCGACTTAATGACCGTGGTTATACCTGGGCAGGAGGGTCCTTGCACCAGATCCCATCCGGCTGGACCACACTGTCACCTTCAATTTGTACTATACTAAATCCTTCATGCCCTATGACCGAGGGTTGCTAACGTTGACCTTGCGTCGTGTCCGAGCTTCGTGCTTCGATGCTATGGTTATACGTTTCCTTCAAGCTTTCCTGTTGGACAGCTCTCTAAAGCCTCCGAGCGCCCGCAATGGATACGAGNTCTGCGGCTCCGCAAGAGGATCATGCGCTTGCGCTTACATACATGCGTTAAACTTTTCATTTATCCTCGTCAACAACGTTTCAAAAGGAGCTGTTGCTCGCTTTAAGACAGCAGAACAACAAAAACGAGAACAATCAACTTACTAAACCCTCTTGGGCTCATTTCCTTAGGTGTCATGCGTTGCGCGGCATACAGTACCGTGACAAANAGGTGGGTCTTCTCATTTTCATAAAACGTTGATCTTTCACCCGAGGGGCACGGGCGAGGAAAANACGACAAATCACGCGCGCGAACTAAGTGCAAAAGACCAACTAAACAAACACCCCAAATCTTTTATTTNGGGTTCCGTACTGATATGATCCCTCGCCNCAGGCCATTACACACGCCAGCCGATGATTCCGCTTCCTCAAGTACCGCCATCGCCCACTTCTNCGATAAACTCATTCACATTCACTCTCGCCTAAAGACGGCTCCTGGGAAGTCATTAGGTGAAAAACGCCACAAAGTCGTGAGTTTCCGACCTTTGTATTCCTTCTAAAATTGTTCTCATTCGCCCTTGTTCTTCAAACTCACTTTTAGTTATTGGGCTTCCTCAATTCAATAGAAGATGAATTCAATCCGANTTTTTCTTGAATTACGCTAGTTCGGAAACTCTTCTGTACCCCAGAATGCCATCTTTGTTCACACTTCTAGTATCTTTCACATATCTTCGANACNTGGACCACTTGAGCACTANCCNGCTACTCTCGACCCCCTGCCGAGCACCCCCATTCAAACCGCCATACTACTCGGGCGATGATCNTGAATTTNGTGTNGTATCAGAAAANAGATGGCCAGTGCCTGACGCTTTATCCCTTATACGCCGAATAACCTCACACAAATGGTTAGATGGAAGGAAACAAAAGGGGGGTCTGCAAAGCAGTCGCCGGCCAAGTATATCAGGGTTATAGGCGGGAAATGGAGGGAGATAAATAGATTTAACATATTACGCGTTGACCTTCAGCTAAATCATGTACCTTCCGATTGTTACGAGAACACTTNTGATCAATCGCCATCGCCAATCTAAGCACTTGGCCAACTCGATAGCCCAATATGCCTATTGGAGTATCCGGTCCACTTCCCCGAAACCAACCTTCCATCCTGGAACAACATCCTTTACTCAGGCTCGGCCCCAGATGGCAAGTGTANAGATTGCAATCAACAATACATAAATCAAGATNCGAGATAGGCGCCCTCAGTGTAGAACCCAGTTGACTCANGGCCTCTTTCAAGTATCTAGCAACTTTTGTGCGAGTGGATCAACTAAATCANGCCTGCCGGTATGCGAAAAGTCTCACCGGCAACCTCAATCGAAGCTGCTCATATCGATGTCGTAGAAAAAGTGCTGGAAGAACCATCAGCTGACTCTCCACTCANTATCGATGAACCGAAAGAAAGGCTCACCTTGTACAAGCTCATCACTTTGACCACCCATGCTTCTAGATGATAGATCTTTTTATTACCTACCCGCATTCGCGTTTCCTGAACGTCCNTACATTGTCAACTCAGAGCNTCAACGATTCCCCGAGNCATCGAGCACTCACGTAAAACGCGGCCCAGTGCATGATGTCTGCTTTCAGACTTTCATCGACTCTTTCGACTACACGCTCTGCGACCGTCTGAGTAGACATCAATTAGCATTNTGCCACTAAATACCTTGTAATTGCAAATACCTTGAGGATCACGGTTGGAGGAATACAGTGGCTCAAAAGCTCGTAGAACTTCGAACGGACTTCCATGACCCTAGCAGGAGATTGTTCACCAACGATCAAGTCGGCAACTTTGTGACAATAGGTCTCCCAGTCCGGCTTTGCAATTGTCAAGGAACCAGTAAGACTAGGCCTAGCGGAAATCCTTGAGAAAATTCAAACTTATTAGGACTGGTGCGTCAGACTTACGACTGCATCCGGAGAGCTTCCATAACNAGAATGGCTTTACGCAGATTGCCATTTGCATCCTCNATAATTTGGCTGAGAGCGTCCTCTGGNATAACTAGATCCTCNTTACGGGCAACAAATTTAAGTACAGCGGCCATCTGTACATGCGAATATNAANGTTTGCATCATGATCGGACGAGACTNCAACGCACTTCCTCGGAGCTAGGAGCTGCTACCCGCATGAGCAGGCATCTGCTCTTAATNGGCGCTATGAGCCGACTGGTGCTGTTCGCACACAGGATNATTCGCATGTTTGACATGTACTTTTCCATAGTTCGTCGAAGAGCNGCTTGAGCGTCTCTAGATAAAGAGTCTGCCTCGTTTATGACGACAACTAGAGTGAAGAAGCCATCAGGAGAAGAGCAGTGACTGGTTCTTGGAACAGGAAGGCACCCTTGAAGCGTTGTCTTGCGTTCAGATCGACTTGCTGCGTCTGGGCAATCTCCTTCAGAATTTCTTGTATCACAACTCGATCGTAACTGCCAGCTTCACTAGTGCNTTCTTAGCGAATTCTTCTCATCCACATTTCTGATGACGACAAACCTTGGTGTAATCTCGATATGGTAGTTACTTTGAACGAGGTTGATCTCCAGTTTCCGGCGGGATGGCGACAAGAACACNCGTTGGTCAATTTTAAGCTGACATANAGTTGGCTTTAATTCCGATTTANTTAAAGCGGNTAAACTCACCTTCTCAACGCCGGGNCCGAATATCTGCCTCAGCGTACACGNTATCCTTGTTTTCTTTCCCGCTCCAGAAGGTCCGTAGAACAAGATATGAGGGAAGTCTCCCGAGGCAGCCTAAGCGAGTATTAGCCTCCGTTCCGCAAAGTGTGGGCTGCGGGCGCACTAGTGACTCCAATCGTTCTGATAGNCTTCGGTGGTAATGGAGGGTATCCAAAGATTTCGGACGATACTGGGCACTNTGTCAGATGGTATTACAGCAANTTCTGTGATTGAGTNATACCTTGTCGACCCATAGAGCCATCTCTAGNGGANAAGTNAGTGAGTGAAAGCAAGGATANGCGTTAAACAAAGGCTTGGTGGTGGTGTGAATGCGAAGGAAGTATGTCACAAACGCGTGACGTAGCGCGTCTGTCGCGTGGAAATTACGCGTTGATCACGCGTTGCAGCCACTTGGGAGCCTCTGAGCTAATGATGGTACAAGGAACATTGTTATAAGTACGATCGCTAGGATTGCTANGTTTNAATTCTTTTNNGACGCTGAAATATCGATTATGTCTNTNCCTATCTNCTCACTGGTCNCNGCATTTGTCTCAACTGTCAATGCCACTGGGATTAGTCNAATTTTTGCCANAGTGCACGACACGACTCTAATAAAGCAGAAACGGAAAACGGATGCAAGCTAGTCAAAACCATTNAAATGGTCNTGTATTCAGATAAGAGTAATTTGCAGCTCTAATATCGATGTCTATTGCCAGCTGATTGCCAGTGTAATCTCAGGTTTCGATTTACCGTTCGATTTCCAGCCAGCTGCAGTACGTCAGATGATCCTTTTCATTTTGAGAACTACAATGCAACGCAACACATTTCCCTACTAAAAAACCGGANNTTATGGAACTTCTAATCGCTCTCNGCTACACCCTTGATTCCCAAATCTTGAGCAATGAGGACAGCAGCTTTCTCCCCAACTACGATGGTAGTGCTNTAAGTGTTNGCGCTNACATTCCCGGGAATGATGCTCANGTCTATGACGAGGAGATCAACACATNAANTTCCGTAATCATGGTATGAACCCATACCTGCGACNTTCAGGTTCTCCACGCCGTAGACGTTGAGGCGTTCATCNACAACACCACCCTTGTCCCTGGGCTTCATGGCACAAGTACCGCACTGCGTAACCACATCATCTCGGTCAAANCAAGNNTNAGTTATGGTGAAATTGAACGCCTACCGAGTGCCAGGTCGTCCCAACTGAAAGGAGTGAGTTAGAACNATAAAGCGACTAGACTCATACAAANCTACTCACAGTATTTCTTGACGTACTCCTCAATNGCCTTGTTATCCGCCTCCGTGTACTTGATTTTGGGTGCGTCAATGGGCACAGGTCCATCGGCAAGTTTAGTGGTNGCATCGCTACCCTCGGGGAAGAAGGGNTGTTCCGAGACGAGTTCTCCTCGGTACATGGGCATGCGGCGCGCAATTTCTCTGCCGTGTTTGTACGCCCAGACCAAGAGTTGGAGGTCNGAATCGCTGAAATGATATTCCAGCTTTAATCACGATGGGGTGACGTCCAACGTTCTTTGACTTACTATTTGAGGTATTGTGGGTCATAGTCAAGGGGTGCATATGGGTTAAGACCGGATGTGATATGTGAGTATCCAGAGGATTGCGGATAGGCCTGGAGTCTCGTGANTATCAACNANTTGGCATAACTAGAGGNAAGACGCCTACCGTATAGTAGGGAGTACAGAAGAATTTNCGCGGTGGAACATTGNGGGTAGGACCAACATATCTACGAGACAGTTAGGATAAATATCGCTCGATCATGGCAGACCACACTAACGCGGCAATAGAAGACATGAGCATAATCGGTTTGTCGGGAGCATTGGCGAAGTAAGAGTTCCAGCGCTCAGTGAAGGTAGGGCCAATCGATTCAAGGTCCTCGGCAGTTGGNCTGAGCCTAACTCCGGCGTCCATACCACTGAAGGTCGGGGGATCAGCACGGGAGGGCTATAAAATGGATCACACGACTGACTTGTGCTGCAGGAGGCCTTGNCCGTTCTCGGACCATTTCTCAACAAACGCTGTGAGACACGACTATCAGATACGTTCATGTAAGTCCAGGCACCTGAAAAGGACGAACGTTTGGCGCCCTCTTCTCCACCCCAGAAGATGGAATCGAGAGTGTCGGCGTAGTCTGCAGCGTGATACTGAGCAAAATTGACGTTGTGATCTGGTTTCTCATGAGTGGATAATTCTCGAGTGGTAGAACAATATCGACAAACCCATCAAGTTCTCGCCCACTCCTGGAAGGTCAACGATTTGTTGAACATCATTCTTACGAAGGATCTCTGATGCACCAATACCGGACCTGTAGGAACAATCATTTGATGTCAATAGAGACGGTAGTGCTGATCTGATCACCTTTCCAAAATTGCAGGTGATCCGAAGGCACCACTCGNGAGAACAACCAAGCGCGTAGCATGAGCAATCGATGGNGATTTCAAAGCCTGCGTGTGATCGCCCTCGTCGTCGACATACTCGACACCAGTTGCACGCTTTCCTCTGGACAAAAAATTAGTATAGTAGAACTGTCTAGATATGAAACGTGTCATACTCAAAGATGACNCGAACCACGCGCTTGCGAACCAACACGGTCAAGTTTTTGTTCGTGTCAAGNAAGGGGTAGAGATAATTAGAGGCGGTATCAGANCGCTTTCCGGTCTTTCCGTCGATGAATCTGCGGAGTAGGTCATAAAAGAAGTGCAAATCGGGGTTAAATNAGACAGACCTCGCCCACCGCTATATGGAGAATTATCAGCTCCTTCNCTTNAAAGAGAATTGATCGTGTCTTACACCATATCCATCACATGCNTAGAGAGCATTCAGATCATCGATAGAAGCGCGATCTTTGTCGAATGCCGTCGCGACAGCCAAAAATTCGCTGGCGACATTGTGATTCGCTTTNGCAAAAGAAACTTTAAGGGGACCAGACTTTCCNTGAGTATCGTTAGTCGTGACGGCTTGATAAGTTTCAGCCTGTCAATGATCAGATAAGGTTCTGTACTTCAGATTAAGCACGGCACCTTTCTAAGCAACGGGATTAGGCTTTTAGANCCCCATCCCTTGTTACCGTAGACAGTCTCCCAGTCATCATAATCGGAGGCAGCTGCACGAGCGTACACCATGACTGAGGTAANCCGTGAGNGNAGGAGCAAAAAAANATGAGNATTGAACGAACAGTTGACATTGGAGCCACCCCCGACGCAACGGCCAGTGACGGTAGGCACAGGACGGCCAAACNTCTCGCTTGACTTCGGCATATGGAGGGTGTAGGTGTTACCACCNTTGGCCAAAGATGGGAAGTANTGAGCCGGTTGAACGTGTTTAGGAACATCCTTAGAGTGAGGTCCTGCTTCAAGCACCTAAGCATTGAGACAAGTTCCAGGTCAGAGTGGATATTGATGGACACGGTCAACGATTGACTCACCAGGATTTTGAGTGTCGGATCTGCCTGAGCGAGTCGTCCAGCAACGACACAGGCTGCGGCTCCTCCTAGCTAATGGATTAGACCAACATGCGGGACGTGGAGGCGAGCATACTTACCTCCAGCGAGGATAATGTCATAGGTAGAATTGGCGGCGTCAGTCATGGTAGGCGGGCCAACTTGGTAAGGTAAAGGCAGATAACTCCTTACTTATAAGCATGTGAAGACGGCTATCAAGGTCCCTCCGGAGGATGGGAATCCTTGAATGTGTATATAGAACACCCAAACCTAATCAGGTCATATGGTTCTGACTTCGAGATGTGATCAATCAGGGATAGATAGAACCCATCAACAATGTGCTTCCTTGTAGAGCTCTCGCAATGGAAAGGGCTCCGATCGTCATTCTCAAGTGGCTAATCATGAGAGTAAACGACCTCTATAGGGTGGAACGCTGAACGTTAGAACGAAATCCGCTTCAGATGTTACTACAAGAGCCTCACTTCTTTCGCCCCAACCCAGGCAATAGGACACGGTTCAAGTTTGAGCCAGAAAACTTGGCGAGTAACGTTACTAGAAAGGGTCAATAGACGAGCGATATTATGGGTGTGGATGCATAGTGATTGGATAACATGAACAGATCGCGAGTCTGTAAGCGACAAGGTATAGTTATATTCATTACCAAGGAGATACAAAACTCCGATATGCTAAGACAAGACATCGTAGCCGTTGGAGTCAGCTCTCGTTCCATCCGTTTCTTCAGAAGTGGACGACGAAGGAGCAGGTTGCGAAGAGAAGGGAAGGGCAGTTGCACGCCACCCGCTTCTAAAAGAGGCGACTCCCGCGACCAAACCAAAGAAAGCAATCCATATCTGAAAATTTCGTTAGCAGAATGAATGCCTATATCAATTCTGAAGCGTACATCGTCCTTAAATAGGCCTTGTTTGAGAG